>PVKZ01005456.1:0-21283 GCA_004027375.1 Macroglossus sobrinus | reverse complement strand
ATCCAATGTGCACTTTGAATGCGTGTGGTTCGCTGTTTATCAGTTTTGCATCTATAAAGCTGTTTTTTTAAAGTTCTGAGTAATGACATCAGTGAAATGGCAGCAAGAGAACATCCGAAAAGACTCTTATCTATACAGGCAGTGAGAACAAGGGCAAAACTGGGCAGAATCGACTTCTTGAGAGCTCTGGAAACTAACCAAACCCTTGAAACGAGAAATGTTTATACAAGAGAAGCAGCTGAGTCTTGGTGAGAACAGGGAGCTCCATGGCTTTTAATGTGCCCTGCTCCCATCTGCCAACCCCGTCTCCACGGCGGCCTTAATGAGTGACAGCATGGCAGCTACCGGAGCGGGCAGGAGGGGGGGGGTGTGGAGGCGCCAAGCCCCGTTCGCAGAGCGCTGGCACTGCCCGACCCGCGTGGCGGTCCCTGACACCCCACTCGCAAGCCTGTCTCCATCTGACCCGAGTCAGAGCTCGCGAGAGGGAACACGCACATCTCTGCAGGCATTTGTTTAAAAATATCCGAGGCCATAGCTTAACGCTGACGCTGCCTGAGGCGGCGGATGCGAGTTAGAGAGAGAAACAGGCTAATGACAAATGAGCTTCAAGGAAACGCTGGGGAAGGAGACGGCTCCGGGAGGCTGGGGAGCCCCTCCCCGCCTTGCTGCACACGCTCAGTCAGGACCTGGGGAGACCCCAAGCGCCTGCCTCTGGCTGAGCTGCCGGCTGGCACTGAAAGCCAGGGCAGGGCTGTCAGCTGCCACCTGCGTCGTGAAGGTGCAAAGACTGAGAGACCTCCCGGTGCTAGGAAGTTAAGGAAAATTCCGTTCGATCATTAGCTGAGCAAATTGAGGAAAGATTTCAGAGGCCACCCATGACAGAGGCCACGTGACACGTGATGATAGCGCTAGTTCAGAAAATCACTCGACAAAACAAGCAGCAACAACAAAAAAACCTTGAGGAGGGGGGAGAGAAACCGATTCCAAGAGTTGCCACATCAGGTCATTTAAAGTGTCTGGTCTTTAAAAAATAGAGATGTGCAAACAGACAAGGAAGAATATCCCACATACACTGGGGATAAAGCAATCAGTAGAAACCATCGCCGGGGCAGCCCAGACGTTGAACTCACCAGAGTTAAGTAGCTTTAATCAGCTATTTTAACTATGTTTAAAGGCCTGAGGGAAACCTTGTATACAGAGCTCAAAGAACGTACGAGAACAATGTCTCACCACCAAGCGAGGACAATCCACAAAGAGACAGAAATTACACAAAAGAACCAAACAGACATTCTGGAGCTGAACAGAGCCGAGGGGATCTTTGGAAAAATCAGGGCCCCGAACGTCCCCAATGGAATGAAAACTATTCATCTACACATTGTAGGAGCTCATAGAATTCCAAGAAGGACGAACTCAAAGTAATCCACACCTGGACACATCATCGGACTGAAAATTCAAAGACAGAGAGAGATCTTGAAGTAGCAAGACGGAAGCGACTCGTCACAGACGAGGGGACCTCGTGGGCTGCTCATCAGAGACCCGGGGGCCAGAAGGCAGGGAGGCACCACGTCCTTCAGAAAGACCGGAAGGACAGGGACGGCGTCAGCCTGCATTCTGTACCCAGCAAAACTGTCCTTCAGCAGCGGCAGGGAAACGGAGAAAAACAGACAAGTTACAAAACAAAAAAGTTATTGTTTTATTTATAGTTACGTTTTAAATATACAAACATATAATAAAAATTTTAACAAAACGAGTAAAAAGGAACACAATCTGAGGCTTCGTCACTAGCGAACCTGCTCTGGACGCACCGAACAGAGGCCTTCGGGCCCAAACGCAAGGACAGCGCTGGTGACCGCGGCCACGCGGAGCGCGCCGGGGAAGGCGGCCTGGGGTAAGAGGCAGCGACAGTCCGAACGCGCTGCTCCTCGGTAACCCCGTGTTTGGAAATGCCCCGGGGGGGTCACTCCCCACGCGAAGGCCGCCTCTGACCACTGCGTCTGAACTGGGCCAGGGCCCGGTTTGCCCAGCAGCGGCCTGCCTGGCCGTGGCCCACCCGGCCCTCGATCACGGTCCCTGTGGTCCCCACAGTCCCCTCGGTCCCCGTGGTTACCACAGATCCCCCAGGCCCCCCAGGTCCCCACAGTCCCCACGGTCCCCGTAGTCCCCATGGTCCCTGTGGTTCCCACAGATCCCCAGGCCCCCCCAGGTTCCCACGGTCCCCACAGGTCCGCATGGGTCCGGCCCCCACCCCACACCCCCTCCTCCGTGAAACCACCTTCTCCGGGTGTCACACTGGGACAACGTGCCACAAACGCGTGCAGCGCCACGTGCACCTGCCCTGCGTGCAGCCCGTCACCTGGGAACCGTAACACGAATCACATTCCAACAGACTGATGATAACTTATCAAAATGCAATTAAATGCAGCCACGTTAAAACACAGGTGGGAACTCGCCAAGCTGCTCGACTGTGCTTGTTCAGTCATTCGACAAACTCCTCCGAGCACCTGTCTGCGCCAGGCCAGGGCCAGGCAGGCCACGTGCAGGAGCCCGTGAGGGGCGAGTGCCATGAGGGCCCAGGTCCCAGGACCACGGGGCGGCACCGTCTGTCCAGAGCCCCCACTCGGGGGTGCTGTCCTGGGCTGGGCCTCTCCCCCAGGAAGCCCCAGGAAGCCCCCTGGCCTGTCCCACCGCCCACGGTGCAGAGAGCTGGCAGTGACGTCACCAGGGCCCGGAGGGCCAGGCCGTCCCACTGCGCCTGGCTTTTCGCCCCCACCGTCTGCAGCTTCAATGCCAACCCGCGACGGGGCTGCCCCACCTCCAGCAAGGCTGACGCCTGTCGGCACCGCGTCCCTAGGGCAACGGGACCAAAAAAGCGCCTGGCTGTCACCAGCTCCTCGGGCACGGCCGCCCAACATCCCACACCCCCTCCCGGTGCACTGGCCTGCAAAGGCCCGTCGCAGCTGCCCCGTGTGTCGGTCGCCAAGGAAACCCCGGGCCTGGGATCCAGAAAGCCACACACAATTAGAATCAGAGAGACCGGGCCTCACGCTGCAAGGACCGAGGTCACACGGCAGTGTGCGCCCGCGTGACGGCCGGGCCCCCGCGGATCGCACCGGAGAAGGTGGCCAGCCGCCCCGGGCCCCCGACACGCCGCCGTTCTAAAGCCCGACAGCCCCGTCCGTGTCTTTGAATCTTTAAAAGAAAAAAGCATTTGAGGTTCGTAAAGCATTGGAGTCTGTTAAAATCAAAGTGAGCGCGGAAGGTGACCTTCGGTCTTAAACAGTCAGAAGAAAGTGAAGAACAGTTAAGATTTGTGTTTTTTAATAAAAGCCTCCACCCATCACAGTCTCCATTTTTTGTTGTTGGCTAGTCTAAAGCAGCATTCTCAAACTGTGTTCCTAAGGCACTGATCCCAGAAGCTTCATAATAAACAAACAAAAAAATGCCAATTCACCCTCTCTCTGGAGGGTCAGAGTTCACGTTGGCCCACTAAGGCTCTGATAAGTCCTGCTGCAGGGCCCGTTTTCAGCCTTGCACAACCCTGCGTCTCCCCAACGGTTCTGGACAAAGAACCTCCTTCTCACCACCCGCTAATACCAGCCGGGAGCCCACACACCTGATCTTGGCAGGGCCGAGCCGCCCCAGCGGCACAGAGGGTGTCGGGCGATCTGGCCTGCGGACCTGAGCAAGGGCTGGGAGGGCCCCTGTCCTCAGGGGGCCACCGTCCTCCTCCCGGGGAGACGAGGGTTTGGCAGCCGCGATGCGGAGCCCTGACGTGCACAGGGGACACCGGCAGAGGTGGGCCGCGTGGCCCGGCCTGGATGAGCTGGCCCTGACAGCACCAGAGCTGTGAGGACAACAGCGATGGCTGGTCCCTAAGCTGCCTCCACTGGGCCCCAGCCAGGGCGGGCAGGGGACAGCCACCCCGTGTGAGGACTCGCTCCACTGGGGGCCTCCCAGGCTGGCCCCACCGAGGACGCAGCTGCCCTTAGGACCAGGCCTGGGGGCTCTGTGTGGACCCGCTGGGGCTCTGACCCCCCCCTCCCCCCATGGCCTGGCTCCTCCTCAAACCAGACACTTGGCCTCTGCTCAGGGGAGACCCTGCTCATCCCTACAGCCCAGAGATGCCAGCGGCCAGATGGGTGGGCAGTCAGAGCCCCCCAAGCCCAAGCTGCTAAAGCCCCCCTCCCTCTTGGGCTGTGCTGTGTCCCCCACATTCCCATGTTGAAGCCCTGACCCCCAGGGCTGCGGAATGGGACTGCGTTTGGAAACGAGGTCCCTGGGGTGGGCCAATCCAGCAGGACTGGTGTCCTTACGAGACTGGGACACACACGCAGAGGGACAACCGTGTGGGGACACAAGGAGGAGACAGTGCCTGCGCCCCGAGGACTGAGGCCTTGGGAGGAACCGCCCCCGAGACGCCTGCCTCTGGGCTCTGGCCTCCAGGGCTGGGAGACCGGCTGCTGCGTGCGGCCCCGTCTGTGCCCCTGGCCAGTGGCAGCTGTGACTTGGCCTGAGCCCACTAAGACGGCCATGAATTGGCAAGTGACAGACAAACAGAGCCAAGGGGCCTGGTTCTCTTCTCAATACACAGCGAGGACGCCTGGGGTGCCGCTTCCTGCACCGTTTAGCCACTTGGGGTTGGGGACGAGCTGGGTGACATGCTGGGCCACAGCCGGCCCTCGGGCCCCTGAGTCCCATGGTAGCTCCTGTCCTCCCCGGGGGTACAGCGAGGGCAGCTGAGAACCAAATGCTCCTCCGAGAAGCAGGACAGTCGGAGCTGCTCACCCGCCCTGCCCATGAGGCCTCCGCAGCTGACACCTGGCACCCAGCACCTGGCCTCCTTGCCCCGCCCACAGCAGCAGCAGCAGGGACCTTTCTCCAGGTGGTCCCCGTGAGGTGAGGCCCTGCCCCCCAAGAACTGGATTCTGCAGCCCGGGCCTCTACTCCCTCCCAGGCTTCCGGGCTGGGCCAGCCTCGGCCCTGCCCTGCAGGCTGGGTGGCCAGGTCCGTCCCAAGGCGCTGGGATGAAGCGTGGCAGGAGGGAGGTACCCGTGGGCAGAGGCCGGCAGACCCACCACTGCAGCACCCTGGGGTCCCCAGCCCCACACAGAGAATGGGGTGCTGGTAGGTCCTGTGGGGGTGTCCCTGCGGCCCCCTGGATGCAGGTGCTGAGCTAGAGGCTACACACAGGCACAGCCCATAGGTCTCTGTCCCCCCATGAGAGGGGTCTGCCTGCTTGCTGTCAAACCACTGTCTCCACCATCAGCTCCCCCAGGGACCACTCACGTGGCCCTCTGCCCCCAGGTGAAGCCGAGGGGACGGCGTGTCCTCGGGGAGCAGCAGGCCTAGCTGAGCGGGACAAAACGTGTGGTGACAGCTCAGACCTCGTGCGCCCTCCGCCCGCCAGCAAAGCTGGAGACGCAGACTAAAAATAAAAGGTGTTTCTCAGGGAGGGGCCAGCGCCAGGCTGGTGAAGACGCCCCCAGCGCCGCCAGCTCCTGGGTGACACAGGGCGCCGAGCTGACAGGGGGGTCTGGGTTCCTGCTGCCACCTGAGTCCACACAGGACGTCTCCGAGCTGGGCCGGGCCCCGGTTCCACAGCCGGCGTCCAGTTGCCAAGGGCTGCGGCCTCAGCGGACAGACAGGGCTGAGCCGAGCCAGCCAGCTTGTCAGACCAGTGGCTCGTGTGCAAAACGGGATGGCCAAGTGGCATGGGAGCCGAGCCTCCTGGAGCCCTCAGCAGGGTCACGGGTTAGAAGAAAAACGTAGGCTTTTCTCAGGAACGTGTATGTGTGTCCTGAAAGGGCTCGGGCCGAGACCCCTGCTGCCTGCCGGACATCGCAGCCCCGAGGCAGGGCCCGGGGCGGAGGCCACAGCCGGGGCTGGAAGGGACCACAGAGGCAGAGTCCCCGCTGAAGAGCTGATTCTGTCCCCAGGTCCTCCAGGTGCTCTGTGAGCCCAGTCTGCAGGGCGCAGGGCACAGGGCCTTTGCACGGGCAGAGATGCCCTCCGTGTGCCCGCTGCCAAGCCCAGGCCCCCGTCACCCAGGTGGCCTCCAGCTGTCCCTAGAGTGGCCGCCGGCAGCTTCCTGTTTTCCTTCCTCTCCTGGGAGACGGGCTGTTCCCGCCGTGTCCGGTAAGCATGTTTGCTGTTTGCTCCTGGACACGCCATCTGATGAGTGGGACGTGCCCCTGCCTGCCAGTCACAGGCCCCGGGCGCCCCGGGCTGAGCAGAGGGGAGAGGCCGACCCCGGGCTCGAAGCGGGGAGACAGAAGAACAGGGGTCCTCGCTCAGCGAGCACACGCCTGCCTCCGCCTGCCACCGCCAGACGCTCGCTCTGCAGCCCAGCGCCCCGCAAATGTGTGTCTAGGGTCCAGGGGCGCAAGTTCAGAAGAGTGCCCATGTGCGTGTGGCACACCAACACACATGTGGATGTATACACACACGCGTGCACGTGCACACACAACGCCCCCGTGTGGATGTACTACACACGTGCATACGCACATAACACAGCATGTAGATGCATGCACACACATGCACACACAATGCCCCCGTGTGGACATAATACACACATGCACACACAACGCCCCCACGTGGACGCACTACACGTGTGCACACACATAACATCATGTAGGCACATGCGCACACATGCACACACAATGCCCCCGTGTGGACATAATACACACATGCACATGCACACACAACACACCACGTAGACATATACGCACACATATGCACACAGGATGCATACACATGGACATGCACACACACGTGCATGGGCACAAACAATGCACCATGTGGACACAAAACACACATGCACAGGCACACACAACACACCACCTGGACGTATACACACACGTGTACACGCACACATAACACACCACATAGACACGCACACACAACACACCACCTGGATGTATACACACACGCATGCACGTGCACACACAACACCCCCACGTGGACGTACTACATGCGTGCACACGCACAGAACACACCGTGTAGACACATGCACACACATGCACACGACGCCCCCGTGTGGACGTACTACACGTGTGCACACACACAACACACCATGTAGACACATGCACACACATGCACACATGACACCCCCGTGTGAACATAATACACACATGCACATGTACACACAACACACCATGTAGACATATGCACACACATGCACACAGGATACACCCACATAGACATACACACACACGTGCATGGGCACAAACAACGCACCATGTGGACACAAAACACACACGCACAGGCACACACAACACACCGCCTGGACGTATACACACACATGTGCAGACTCACGGGCACACGCGCACCATGTGGACATATATGCACACGTATGCACACGTACACCACGTGCACACACAACACACAACGTAGACATACACACACACATGCAGACTCACGGGCGCACGCGCACCACATGGACGCGCACACATGCGTGTGCACGGGCACACAGGCACACGCGCGGGGGCCCGTCCTGGCAGCACGACACACTCACAGATGCGTTGGCTCACCGCTAACAGCTGGCCGGGATGGGAACTAATGAAGTCTTGCGAACAGAAGTCAGACGGGAAGTGTCTGCGACGCACAGGAACGCAGGACCCATCGCTAGCACCTCCATCCTGACCCGCCACAGACGCGTGCCAGCTGCTGCACGCGCCCCTCCCCTCCCCTCCCGCCCCACCGTCCGCGGCCCTGGGGACACGGGCCACGAGCCACAAGCGGGGCCCCCGGGCTCGGGCAGGACCCGCCTGGCGATCTCCAAGGCCTGTGTCACTGCTGTGTGCACCAGGCGGTGCCACGTGGGAGAGCCGGGGGTCGGAGGGCGGCTCTTGTGGGCTGGGGACCTGGGCCACACCCCCTGGGCCTCAGTCTGCCCTTGTAACACGGGCGGTACCGGCCCCACCTCTGTGGGGGCTGGGGGGTCCCACAAGGTCACGTCCGTGACAGTTTATGCAGTGAGCGGCGACTCAGCAGCTGTCTCTGGGCCTCGGGGCCCGGAGTCGTGACTCAGGGGACAGCGGACACAGCCGTGGGGCCCGTGGGGTGAGGCGCTGCACGGGGCGGGGCGGGGGGCGCACACGTGTCCCAGGTGCACACAGGGTGGGCAGAACCGGGACGTGCCGGGGCTACGTGCTGCTCCGAGCCGGGTCCGGTTCCGTCTGAACCGCCTTCACCCCGGCTGCTGCTCGGAGTCTGCTCGGGGCCCTCGAGCCGGACGCAGGAGGACAGTGGCACTAGCAGGCCACCCGCCCAGCTAGGGGAGCAGCCGTGGGCACGGGGAGTCCCCCTGCTCTGTGTTCCCCAAAGACGCTCGAGGCCCCGGAGGGACCCCCGCTTCCTCCTGGGGTGTGTGGGGCGGGGGGGGGGGGCTTGGCACAGCGGGTTCCGTCCTCAGGGACAGGAGGAGAGCTGCGCTGGGTCCTTGGGTGTCTGGGGTCCCCGCATTTCAGTGGCTGCTGCGGGGCCTGTGGGCGCCTGAGGCCCCTGAACTGACGTCTGTGCTCAGCTCTCCTGGACCGGACAGAAGCGGCGGGGTCCCTGCACCCATCCAGGGGCTCATCTAGGGCTCCGGCCCCGCCCCAGGCCCCCCACCCCGGGCCCCCCGACAGCTCCCGAGCACTCAGCAGCATAATGCCACGTGACCAAGGATGACATCTGTAGCCTGCCACAGTCCTCTCTCGTGGGGGGCTGGGTGAGGCAGAGGCGTTGCCCAGCTGTGCAGGGACAGGCTGGAGCCTGCGGCCACCTGGCCCCAGGCAGGCCCTGGCGGAGCCAGGGGCAGCGAGATCAGGTCACCGGAGTCCCACACAGACAACTCCCGGGGGACGTAAAGTCTCAGCTTTACCGTGTCCGAGGTTCTGTCATTTTCCCGTCGGCCAAACCTGCCCCTTCCTCCAGCCCTTCCTCACGCACCCTCACGCTCCCTCGGGCCACCGCGTCTCCACCCTGCGGCCTGGAACGACCCTGGCTCCCGCGCTGGCGCTCGTGCACAGCGGAGCGTGCCGCACGTGAGCTCCCTGCAGCGTGGGCCTGGCTGCCGCCCGGCAGTGTCCCCACCGTCACGTGGCTGCCACCTCCTGGGCCGGTCCCCGCAGAGCGCGCCTTTCCCCAAGCCACCTGCAGCCGCACTGCGCTGAGGGTCGCTTCCGGCCCCAGCAGGCGAGGCGGGGACCGGTCACCCGTGTCACAGTCTCCAGTGCCTGCCCCGTGCCTGTGCACCCGGCCCCTGCGGAAGGTGGCCGACCCCCGAGCTGCCTCCACGGGGCACAGCAGGGGGCAGGCTGCACCGTGGGGGGGGGGGGCTGCGGTGCGAGGCGCTCTTGCTGCTGCTGCTGCTGCTGCTTCTGTCTTTCTGGCTGCCTGGCGCCAGCGGGCAGGGCAGGGTCTGGCACCCCTCACCCCAGCCTCGCATGCCCCGGGGAGCTGCCGCTTCTCATCTGTACAAGCCCAGGACCTGGGGCCCAAGCACCTGGCCGGGACTGCCCGCTCCCTGCCCCCACGGCCCAGCCCGTGCGCAGTGCGGGCGGCCGCCCCGTCTCCTGGGCCTCAGTTTCCCCCTTCTGGAGGGAAGGCCCCAGCCAGGCCCCCAGCACCCCCGCAGGCGCAGGCGCAGGGGTCAGGGAGCGGTGAAGCCCCAGGCCTGTCGGGAGGCCCAAGGAGGCCCGCTCCGGGGCGCCGGGACACAGGGACGCGCCCAGCCTTGGCCCGAGTCCTCAGGGCGTTTATTGACATCCCGGGGCTCGGCCCCCCCACGCCCAAACCAGTGAGCGCGCCGAGGGGGGCTCTGCACGGTGGTGACGAGCTGGCCCTCGCCGGCACCGCGTGTGTCCTCCGCGCCCGCGGCGCGCCCGGGGCCGGTCAGAGCAGCCCGCCGCCATCCAGCTGCATCTGCCGTGCCAGCTGCTGCCCGATGGCCAGCAGGGGGCTGGCTCTGTAGGCCGGACTGGCCAGCAGCTCCCGAAAGCGGGTCCTCTCTTCCTCGCTGAAAGAATCAAGGTCAGAGGTCAGCACACCCCACACCCCGGGTGGGGGCACAGGCGCATTCAGCACCCAGGACCCACCTGGGCGGAGCCACCCCACGCCCTGGAGTGGACAGGACAGGCCGGGGTCAGCGCAGGGAGGGGCCGTGGCAGCAGCTGGACGTGGCGCAGGGAGTGAGAAGGCGGCCCGGCCCGGGAAGCCGCCCCGAGCTCCCGGAGGGGGCGGCCTGGCTGGGCGTCTGAGGCGGGCTGGGGGCTGAGCAGCTTCGGGGAGGAGGGGAGAGCCTGCCCGGGACTGCCTCATGGCCCCGGTGACCCTGGAGCCACTGTGCCCACCCAGGAGGTTGGGGGTGCTGGCACCCAAAGAGGGGGTTCTAGGCCCCCACCCCGACCTTGACGAGGGGCTGCTAGCAAAGGGCAGGGGCTGCACCACTGCGGGGGGCGGCAGCCTGCACGCGCCTTGCACCCCTGCCCTCACGCAGGGCGCCCCCGCTATGCTGCCCAAGCCGCCGGGACCGTGCAGGGCCGGAGGGCCAGGGCTCGGCACCCACAGCCCAGGCCAGCTCTGCTCCCCGAGGGTGCCGCGGCCCCAGAAGGGACCGGAGGACACCCCTTCTCCTGCAGGAGGCCCTGGGCACCGTCCCCCAGTGCGGGGCGGCTCTGCCCCTCAACCCAGGCGTCTGCTGGCCGTGGGCGAGGTCGTGCCACTCGAGCTCCGCGGGCCCTGAGGCCCTGCTGTGGCCGCTGGTCCCTGGCTGGGGCTCCTGCGGAATAACCCCCCGGACTGTCCCAGCCAGGTGGCACGCTCAAGCCTGGGACAGCGGCGGTTCCGACACGGACCTGAGCTAGTGGCAGCCTCCGAGAGCCAGCGGCAGCGGCTCCCCTCACCAGCCCAGGGGAAGGGGCTGCCTAGCCCCACTGGGAACAGGCTGCTCCACGCCAACGTGGCGGTGCCCCAGAGCTGCCCCCAGCCAAGCGGGCCACAGCGCCCCAGGGAACCAGCTGGGTCGGGGCACCTGGCCAGACAGGGACCGGCCTGGGGGCTGGGCGGGGAGTGGGGCGGTGGGCGGTACTCACAGCAGCTGCAGCCTCTGGGCCGCGCTCATCTTGCTCAGCTCGGCCGGCCGGGGCCTGCTGCCGGCCCTGCGGAGACAGAGAAGCTGGTCAGCGCCACCGGCTGCACCTGCCCCGGCCTGGGAGCGTCTCCAAGGTCGTGAGCACAGTGTGGATCACGCTGGGCCCAGCTCTCTCCCGAGCACAGCTCTGGGAGAGACGGGGCGTACAGGGCAGTGGGGGAGAAGTGACCTTGTCCTGGCCAACTCCCTGCTCTGGCCCCCGGGCCAGGCTCATCTTTAACTCGCGACCTTCGGACACACGACGAAGGCACCTCTGGGCCGCGCAGGACGGCGCGTGTGCCACCCGCCCATCGCCCGGCTCCTCCCACTCCTCCTGCCCCCACCCCCACCTGGACGAGGGTCCCTCACTGACCCCCACAGGTCCCACGGAGCGCGTGCCTGCAGAACCGGGGCTCGGGCCCCCCACCTCCAGCCCGTGCCCCCAGACAGCACCCCATGCTGGGAGGTCAGCACAGGGTCCAGCGCACCCTATGGCCAGGGCCTCAGGCTGCGGTCCTCCCCCCAGACCGAGAGAGAGTGGCAGGTCGACCGGAGGCCTCCCACAGCCCCTCTGGCCCCCAGACGCCTCCGGGAGGCCCCCCGGCGCCCATGGGCCGAGGGGCTGAGCCCTCCTCACCCGGCCTCAGGGCCTGCCTGGCCTGAACCGCTGTCCCTGGGGAGGGCTGCTGTCCCAACCGTCGAGCAGGCCGGTGCCGCCCTGCTGGCTCTGGTCAGCCGGGCACAGCCGTGGGAATAAGGGAGCCCTGGGTGCTGATGCAAATGAGCCCGTGTCCCGCCCACCCCGAGGCACAGGCCCCGGGCACCGAGGGTGTCAGAGGCACCAAGCAGCGCGCGTGGGAGGAATCTGCGTCCAGGGCACCGGCGGGCGAGGCCCGGGGGTGTGAGGCGGGGGGCCGGCCCCCACTGGCCACGGCAGCAGGAGGTGCTCGCCCCAGTCCTCACACGCACCGCGGCCCAGAGGACCAGGCTCCGGGCGACCGCATCACCGACTGGGGTGCCCGGCCCCCTGGGGGCGTCCCCTCGGCCGTGCAGCATGACAAGGGAGTGCAGGGCCAGCCCCGAGGGCGCCACCGCCACCGCCCCCGCCACCGCCCCTGCCACGGGAGGCCTCGTCTCGGACCTGCAGCCAGCTCGAGCGGCCCGCGGCCTTGGTCAGCATGTCCCAGTGGGGACCCCGGCCTGGCACTCGGGATCTGGGTGCCCAAGACCACAAGGCTGTCCCCACACTACATCCAACGCTGACTTCAGGGCACCCCTAGAGGGGCGGTGGTGACGGAGCCGGCAGAGAGTGGCCCCACTCGTCCCATCCACGTGATGTCAAGGCCCCCCCTGGTGTGAACCCCCCAAAGGGCACGCCTTTCTCCCTGGCTGCAGGAAGCGCTGCCCGGGACAAGGGCCAAACACTTCCTGTGAGAAAAATGCAGGGCTGGGCCTGCTCCAGCTGCGGCCGGGGGGTGACGGCGGAAACCCCCTGTGAAAGGGGGCGGGGTCCCCTGGGCACCGGCCAGCAGGAGGCTCAGAAGGGCGCAGGGCAGGGGTGAAGGGGCCGGGCGCCCTGGGGGGCCTGGCTGGAGCACCCCTGCGGACCACCGTCCTGCCTGCACGGGGGGCGGGCGGCTGGCAGCTCGCAGTCTGGAGCTCTCGGGGCCCTGCCCCGTGTGCTGCCCTGTGCAGTGTCCGTCTGTCCCCGCAGCCACAATGAACCTCGGCCCTGAGTATGACGCCTCTGTGAGTCCCAGGAGTGAGCACCCAAGGAGGATGCTGGGGTCCCCAGATCACAGCCGGAGTTAGGAGTGAGGACGGCCCTGTCCCGTCCCCTGGCTGGGCGGGGACGCACAGGGTGAGTGCGGGCCATGTGTCTCCCGGACCTGTGGGCTGGGAGAGGCCAGACACAAGCCCCCCACCCAGTGCCGGCAGCCAGCGCCCACACTGTTTCAGACCCTGCTCCCCGCGGAAGGAACCCGGCCTCCCCGGGAAAACGCTCAGTCCGGGGCGTCCAGGAAGGGCCCGCAGCGGGCCAGGGCCGGCGGGCCAGCGGGCAGGACGAGCCCCCACCAGCGCGACACCCACACCGCGGGCGGTGTCGGGGGCCCGGGGCCAGTGAAGGCCCCCAGCGGCCGGAGCGGGGGCAAGGCCAGCGTGAGAACCAAGTGTGCCGGGGACCTCCTCGCACAGGACGGCGTGGGGTGCAGGGCGGCATGGGGTGCAGGGCAGCGCGGGCGGGGGGGGCCTGACGGACACGCCTCCACCCAGGGCCACGGTCAGCGCAACCATGACGGGTCACGTCAGCAGCAGGGGCCTGCACAGGGGGTGACGAGCGGGGCGCTGCCCCTCTGTGGTGTCCCCCAACAGCCCCGTCCCCATCCAGTGTCCAATCAGGAGAGGTCTCCGAGGTAAGCCAGCTGAGGGGCTTCCCACCAGACGCCGGAGCAGCCCTCCTCAAGACCGTCATCGAGAAAAGTCCGAGAAACTGTCACAGCCCAGAGGAGACCCAAGGGTCACCGCCAGCTGTCCTGGTGGCTCGGGCGGCGGGAGCCAGGGCTTTGTGTCAGGACCGGCCCCCGCCGCCCTCCTCCGCCCCGACCGGGCCGTGGCTGCAGCACGGGGAGCCAGACGCGGCCTGGTGTCGCAGGGGGCACTCACCTTCTGGTGCGCGGCTGCCGGGAGCCGGCCTCCAGCTGCAGCAGCTCGGGGAGCGCGTCCCGCAGGGGCTGGAGGTCCCCGACCACCGCGGTGGCCCGCCGCCTCCGCTCCGCCTGGCGCTTCTGCTCGGCCAGCTTGATGGCTTCGATTTCTGAGGAAGGGGGACGGGGGTTAGGGGGAGGCGAAGGCCGAGGGCCCTCAGGTCTGTCCTGCTGGCACCTCCAAGCCGCCCCGGGAACGGGGAATGGGGGGGAGGGGGGCGCCTCCGCGCTATTTTCTGTCCTCCTCACTCCGCTCTGATGACAGGGCCGACGGCAGGGCTGGCACTGCAGGTGCTGAGGACTCGGGCACGTGGGGGACGGGTGCACATGGGGACAGCCCGGGAGAGGGCGGGCGCCTCCTGGGGATGCACACAGAGCGTCCCCATGGGAGGAGGGGACAGCCTGGGCGGGGGCGGGAGCCGGATCCCTGACACTGAAGTGGTCAGAGGGGACAGGACGGTGCCGGGACAGGGGAGAGGTGGCAGGGCCTGGACCGGCCGAGGGGGAGGCTGTGGCCGGTGTCCGGGAGAAGGGGTTCGTTCGGCAGAGGCTGGACGGGGCACAGCCCTGCGCTTTGAATTCCATTTAAAAATACGTTTAATTCAAAACTGCGCATGTGCGTCCTTGGACACGTGGCTCCCAGCATGGCTCGCCGGTCTGCGTGCACGTCTCGGACAAGGCGGGCCACGGGGCCACACGCCATCAGAGGTGTCCCCCTGTGCGGCCGCCTTGCTGCCGGGCTCTGCCAGCAGGTGCCTTCTACCCATAAACGCTCGGGACGAGGGCAGCGCCGGGTGTGGGCTGCGAGCGAGCACGAGCCGCCCGTGTCACCCGCAGACACCGCGGCCCGTCTGCTGCACTATGAATAGCGGGGCGGCCGCTGACTCACGTCTCAGCGGGCACGAAGAGCCGCCGTCCTCACGGGCGGCCAGGGCTCAGAAGATGCCCCGGGAAGGGCAGCCCGTGGCCCACCCAGGACCCCCAGGGGCGGCCCCCCCACGCAGCGTGTGACTCCACGGCCCCCGTCAGCCCCGCAGGGCAGGTGCGGATGGCGACGACGGGCACGGCGCCCACAGGCCCGGCCGGGAGGACCCGGGCCGCGGGATGGGAAGCCCCCACACGAGGACCAACTCGGGCCAGCGCAGTGACCACTGCCGGCGGGGCCGGCGTCTCTCCAGCTCCCAGCCGGGCAGCCCGCAGCAAGCTCGCAAAGGCCCATCCTGACTGAGCCCAAGCCGGGGACACGCACCTGGTCCTGAGCGCGGTCCCCAGCTAGGAGTGGCCCGGGGGGCCCAGTGCAGTGAGGGTCACCTGCACCAAAGAGCTGAGACCGGGGGACAGGCCACCCTCCCTCCCAGGGCCTTGCACACTGAGCCCCACGCCGCCTCTCAGAGCCCAGGGTGACTGGGTTTCAGGGTGACCATACGGGACCTGCCCTCCTGTCAGGACGAGGGTGACCCATTTACTCAGCACCTCGCCCAGTGAGCTCGAGCACGCTGGAGGGCCTGGTGGCCGGGGCGAGGGAGGGCAGGGACGCGCCAACGCTGGGTGAATCAGAGCCGAGCATTTTCAAGTGACGTGCGGTGTCCAAGCAGGGAGTGTGAAGGCACACGAGGACAGGTCACGTGGGGACGGCTGCTGGGGGTCGACGGCAGCGGCTGCCACAGTCGCCAGGAGACGTGCCCAGAATAGGACAGAGCCTGCTACCCACTCACGGCAAAGACAAAGACGGCAGAACGGCAGGGAGCGTGGGGGCGGCCGGGCGGGGACGTGGGCCCCGGGCAGGAGCCGCGTGTGTGCAGGAGCAGGTGGCCGGGGCACGGGCACGGCCCCCACACCCCACGCATCACGCCCCACGCACCACGAAGCCCTCAGCTCCCCTCCCTCGGCCACCCTGCCACCTCCGAGCCACATGCGCGTTTGGCAGTGAGTGTCTGTGTCACCTGAACAGCTTTACAGCCTGCTTATTCCCAGTTCAAACGTTACTGTCCTCAGACGCGGCTGTCCTTCCTCCCCAGCCCGGGGGCGCAGTGCCAGCGTGAGGGAGTGAATTTAAGGGGTGTCCGTTCCACGCCAGTGGGCTCAGCTCAGGGCTTCCTCGGTGCCTTCTGGGCGCCCTCCACTGCCACCCCCACCTCCTCCCCGCCCCTGCCCTGTGCCCGCTGGGACCGCGGTGGGGGGAGGAGTGGGGGCTGGGCCACGCACTGCTCCCCGCACTCCTGGACGCGTCCTGAGGCCCAGGCCCCTGCGCGCCTGCCCCGCGCGCAGCCCGTTTGCTAACTCCTCCCCAGGAAGCCTGCGGCCTGGCCGGCCGCCGGGGCCGGCCTGACCCGCACGCTGACATCCGTCCCCGAGGGGCAGGTTTTCACGGCCAGCCCACCAGTGAGCAAAGGGGACAAGCAAAAAGTCCCTTCTGCCGACTTCGCGGTCTCGAGCGGCACGTTCTGCTGCGCTGACCGTCGGGAAGAGTCCTCGGGGGCCCGGCCGGGGCTCGGGGAGGCCCACACGGACTGAGGCCCCTTCACCCCAAGGGTCCAGCTTACAACTCGCTGCAGCCTGCAATCGGGAAAGCACTGCACATGCCAATCTGTTTGCGGCTGGAGCCTGTCTTGCTATCCGGAGCCAAGAAGGCTGGCACCAGCTCCCTTGAGCCCACCCAGGTCCCATCGCCAAACTCAGAAGGCAGGCAACAAGAAGCGTCCCTGTCGTCCGCTCCCCACTACCCAGCCCGTGTTTGCTAACGGCGAAAAAACGAAGGGACGTTCCTGAGAAATGGGAACACCACGAGCTCCACCTGCTTCCCGCAGCACTGCGGCCCGGGGCCCGCCTCCTGCACGAGGCAGCCTGGGAGGCCGGAGCCGGCCCTGAGCCCGGCCCCGAGCCCTGGCCCCCAGGCCGGACGATCCTCACGCCGCTATGGACACCACAGCAAAGGCAGAGCCACCGCGCGAGACGGGAGGGCGGGCTAACCTGCGTTTGAGGATTTCTGCAGAAAACACCAAGAAGCCACAGAGTAACTGCAGGACTAACACATGATCCCAGCAAGGTCACAGGACACGAGGTTAACATTTAAACAAAGACACTTTTATGTACTAGCAGGAAACTGGAACGTGCAGCTCTCAAGAAGTCCATTTAGAACAGCTTCAAGACTTATAAAAGTTAGTTAAGCTTATTAAAGAAAAAAAGCCACACGAGACCTCGACCCCCACGACACCGAGGACAGAAACTAAAGACCACACGAGCCACGCCCGTGGACGCAGAGTCGCGCTCTGCAGTGGCAGCTCTCCAAAACCCACCACAGACGTCCAGCATCCCAACCGCTGGCCCCGCCAGATTCGCGGCGCCGTGGGGGTGAGGGCACAGCCCACCAGCCGGCGGGGCGCTCACGGGGACACGCTGGGGCCCGCACTGCCCGCGCGGTGCAGGGACGAAGCACCGAGGGCCGGCCCCGGCCCGCGTCGCAGGCCCACTCGGACCCCGCGGCCGCCCGGGCTGCCGGGCACGGGCTGAGCTGCGACGCGCCGTCTGACCCGGCACAGACGCCACGGCCGTCGAGTGAGGAACCGAAGTGTTCACAGTCAGCAGTGCGGAGCAGCCAAACACCCACAGGGAACAAACAGCACGGACTCAGCCGGCGCCTCCCCCCGCAGACGGTGACGCGGGACGGGGCAGAGGCTGAGACGTTAGAGCCGGGGCCGGAGCTTCCGAGGAACAGACGGCAGCTCCGTAACGCGGGAGGAGGCAAAGTTTTCTTAAACGAGACACGCACATGCACGGCCCGGGTAAGACGAAGAAAGATAACTTAGACTCCTCACAATGTAACTTCTAGTCATCAAAAACAAGTAAGTAAGAGAACGGACAGGCCTGTCGCTGTCTGGGAGAAAAGCACTTGTGACACACACGCCGACAAGGCCTGGCGTGCAGGGCACAAGAACTCAGAGCTGGGCACCAGGGCACGGCCGCGGGACACGCCGGGTGCGGGGCGCACACCGGGCCGCGCCAGCTCGTGGCAGCGAGCGGCGTCCCACGAGCCGCCGCCTGGCGTCCGCGGACGGCCAGCACCGCACGCCGGCCCAGCCGCGCGGCCGCGAGCCCCCGCCGGCGTCGGTGGGAGTGGAAACACATCACTGCACAGAAACGTCTGGTAGCCGCTTGTAAAACTAAACATACAGCCACCCTGTGACCCCGCATTCCGTTCCCAAGTATCTGCCCAAGAGAAATGAAAACACATGTCCACAAAAAGACTGGCCAGGAACGCTCGGAGCGGCCTCCGTCACAGCGGCCAAAGGGGGAAAAAGACCAGGTGTCCGTCACAGGGCACTGGGCACAAGCACATGTCCATATAAAGAAACGCTTCTCAGCACCAGAAGGCCACGGCCACGGGAGCACGGGGCAAGTTCCAGAAACCCAGAGCGCGCACGCCCTGTGTGACTGACACCTGCGTGCAGGAGCAAGCCTACACTGGGACACCACCGACCCGACAGCGCCTACCTCTGGGCACTCACGGGGTGGCTGGGACAGTGAGCTTCTGTGTCGTGAAAGGGACTTAGGGTGCGCAGGTGTGTGCGTGTGTCAGAAATCACTGCAGGGCACACTCGAGATTTGCCTTTCATGGTGTGCAAATTTTACTTCAAAATAAAAACAAAAAACACTCCAGTAGAACTATTTGGGAAAAGGTGTACTGACATCGGCAGCCTCCTTTGGAATGCGTAGATAAAATGGGGGAGAGGGGGTGGGCCGACAGGAAGGGACAGGTATATCAATGTGTGACGGAAAGTGTCCACTGGCAAATCCAGGTGATAAGAGGAAGGGTGTTCACTTTTACTTTTCATGATAAAAAATTAAGCAAGATCAGCTGGGGAGATGGTAGCTAAAGCAACATTCAGAGGGTGATTTATAGCCCTTCATTCCCCAACAAAACCTAAAAATAAATGAGCTAATTAAGCAGCTCAAACAGAAAACAAAACAGAATTAACAAGTTAATACAAAAATTAATCCTTGGAATGAAAAAGTCAAAGCAAACTAATCAAAAATTAAAGCTAGATAAAAGTAAAGAATAACCAATAGGATATTTAATAACAGGAAACCAACAAGCCTTTGCTAAAAAGGTTGCTTTAATTAGGTAGATGATTTTATGGGGAAATATGAGTGGCCCAGACGGACTCTAGTAGTAAAAGGAGACCGCCCGCTGTGGAAACAGCCACAGAGGGACAGAAAGCGAACACCAGCCCAGGGGTCCGGCAGCGCGAGCGGCCCCCCGGGTCTCGCCGCGGCGCAGGGAGAGGGACGGAGGCCGGGAGCCACCGCCGGGGACGCGGGGGGAACTCACTGTGCAGCCACCTCTCTCGTCGCAGCTTCAGCTTCTCCTTCTTGGGCAGAATGGCCTTCGCCTGCACACCTGAGGACAGAGCACAGGACGGGCGCCGCGCGTGAGTAGAGCGGAAGCCTCGGCCCACGGCCACCTTCGGGCTGTGCCTCTGGGCGAGGCCAGGCCCGCCACCTCGGCCCCCAGGTGAAGATGGAGCCGCCCCAGCCCGCCGGGGTGGCCGGCAGGTGGCCGCCGAGAGGCGCGAGGAGTGCGAGCCGGGAGGGGAGCTCGCGGCCGGGCCTGGGCCCGCCGGGCCGATGCTCACGGTCCCCACCCTGAAGTCCTCTGTGCAGGCGCCACGGGCTCAGCCAGGGCAGCCCCGCGCCACAGCCCCGCACCTGCCGGGTGCCGAGAACACCCGCTCACTTCCCACGCACCTCTCCCAGCGCCGGCGTCCACCGCGCCTGCCCGCACCAGCACGTGGGGTACAACGCGTCCCCAAGACACCTCTGTCCCCGAAACGCAGGCCACCCCGCCTACCCTCAGTGCCCGCCCAGCCCCCTGGCAACTGGTCACGGTGAGTCCACGGGCCCAGGTCTGCGCCTCCCCGCCCTTACGAGCCTGTCCTCACCCCACGGCCCGTCTGCACGCCTCCGCTGTGCCCCGCTGACCTCTGCACCCCAAATTCAGGTGCTGAAGCCCCAATCCCCACACCCCACAACGTGGCGAGCATAGAGGCGGGGTCCTCCCTGAGGTGGTTAAGCTGAAATGAGGGTGCTAGGGTGGCCTCGCGAGAGGAGATCAGGACACAGACACAGGGACGACCATGGGGGACAGAGCAGGGAGACGGCAGCTGCACCCCAGGGAGAGAGACCTCAGGAAGAACGACCTGGCCACACCGTGACCTTGACGCCAGCCTCCAGAACTGGGGGGACATCTGTGGCTTGAGCCCCCCGTCTGCAGTGCTGTAACAGCCGTTGAGCTGACAACAACCCACGGTCCCCCGAGTGACAGAGCACTGTGCCCCCCCCCCTGCCGGGCCTGAGCCTCGCCTCCCTGCAAATGGGCCCCGTGTGACGCTCTCCTGCCCATGCCCACGAGAAGGGCACGCTCCCGCCTCACTCACGAGGAGGCAGCTCAGGGGGTCGGCTCAGGGAGTGCAGCATGCCCTCAGGGCCGAGGGCGGGCAAGCTGCATGGGGACACCCCAGGAAGGGGACAGCCCCGCCCCAGGCAGCCGGGGCAGCGGCTAGAAAGCGGGAGGCTGGCACGGCCGCCGTGGGCACGGCTCCGGAAACAGACAGTCACCTGGGAGGGGCACGGTCTGGGCTTTGTGCTCCTGCCGACATCGCCGGGTCCTCCAGAGCACACCACCAGGCTCGCGTGCCCAAGCCGCCCCTGTCCACGAAAGGCGTCCCCACGACGCACCGGGAGCCGCTCCGAAGTGCTGAGTGCGGCCCGAGGATGCGGACCGAACCCCAGGGCCCGCCGGCCGCGGACAGATGCACCACGCTCTGCCCTCGGCGCTGGGGGCGGCTGCGGTTTCTGTCCTGCGCCCCAGGGCGCTCTCCGGAGCTGCGCCCCGAAGCAGGGCGGCCCCACCTGCCCCAGCAACTGTGGGCGCCCCTCCTGGGGCCTGGCCAAGGACCTACTCCCCACAGCAGACGCCCAGGGGGCATGCCAGGAGCTCCCGGCCAGCAGCCTGCGAACCCCTGCACCACGGACAGCACGCAGCTCCCCATCGGGAACGCCGCCCACCCCCGCTGTCCTCAGGGGACCCAACGGGGCTGCGGGCATCTCCACCAGGTGGTCCGTCCTGGGGCCCGCTCCCCGGAGCAGTAACGCCCTCCCCACGCCCCCCACCTCTTCCTCGGTGCCCCCCTCACAGCTGGGGCAGGGTGGAGGCGAGACAGGGAAGTGGGGCACAGGGGTCTGTCCTAGCCCCTACGCGGGGCTGGAGGACCGGCGGGAAGCGACCTCGAGTGGGCTCTACTGAAAACCCCTGACAGCGCGGAGCTCAGGACTAGGCCCCGCCCCTCGGGCTGGGCTCGCGGACGGGGACGCAGCTTTGCCGCCCTCTGCTGGGAGGCCCCGCACCTGCACCTCTCAGGATGCGCTTCAAGGGAACCATGGTAGGTCCTCCGCCACGGGGGCAGGG
>PVKZ01005455.1:0-53131 GCA_004027375.1 Macroglossus sobrinus | reverse complement strand
GCTGGGGCCTGTCGCAGCTGCTCGGTAGGGTCACAGTGTGCAGATCCTGGACACGTCCTGGTGCACTGACCTGGATCCCCACCTAACTCCGGATGTTCACTCACTTGATTTTTAAAAATGATAAAACCCTACATCAATGTCCTGCTGAACACCAGGAACGAAACTTAGCAACAGCTGAAAACCGCAGCACCCTCCGAGGGTGACACGGCGCCAGAGGCCAGGCCAGGCCTGTTTACCACCAGGTCCCCCCACAGAGCACAGAGGCCCACATGAAATGCCACGCACCCCACGGTGAGAAACACGGCAGCCAGCAGCCGACGTCAGGTGCTAACCACACACAGAAAACCGCCGAGGTCACACACGTTTAAACGGGATGACAAATCTCTTCCCGAGGCGACTTTCCCCCAAAACGTGTCTGCAGACCTGCTCCTCGCTCTTCCTGACGTCCCTGTCACTTTGCATTGCTGTCTACCCCACCTGCTCTGTGGGAAACGCTCAGGTCACCTCGCCCACAGCACGGGGGACCCAGCAGTCCCCGCCCTGGCTGGCTCACCTCACCTGGCCGTGCAGCACAGTTGGCCAGCTGCCTGCCTTCCTGGCAAAGGAACAGTCCCCCAGGCTCGACACCACGCCTCCTGCCCTCCCTGGTGTCCCCTCCCCGCACTCCGCTCCCAAGAGATCTCCAATTACAGGTGGGGAGCTGAGCCACTGAGCAACAACAACACGCACGCATGCTCACACACGCACACACACACGCGCGCACGCTCACACACATGCATGCACGCACACACATGCATGCTCACACATGCACGCACACACACGCACGCTCACACACATGCATGCACACACACATGCATGCTCACACACGCACACGCACACACATGCTCACACATGCATGCTCACACACATGCATGCTCACACATGCACGCACACACATGCATGCACACACACACGCTCACACACATGCATGCTCACACACACGCACACACACGCACGCTCATACATGCATGCACACATGCATGCTCACACGCACGCTCACACACATGCATGCACACGTGCATGCTCACATGCACGCTCACACACATGCATGCACACACACATGAACGCACGCACGCACGCTCGCACACACGCACACACACATGCACGCTCATGCACATGCATGCACACACGCACATGCACACTCCAAATCGTACCCACAGGCTATGGCTTCGGCGTCTGCCCTATCTCACCCGAACTCCTTGTAAAGGCTTGTAAAGGCTCCTTGTCACCTCCACCCGAATGTCTCAGTTCCCAGGTCCCCAGCGAGCACCTAGGACCTGGGATCCCTGCCAGCAGTCTGTGCACCTGTCCCCAACCTGAGGAACCCAGGTCGGTTACCTGGGAATCTCGAGTCCTACGTGTCCCCCACCCCCAGTTCAGGAACTTGGCCTTGACTTGAACCACACGCGGCCTGCACCCCTCACCTCCCGTCTTTCTCACGCCGCTGAACATCAGTGCACGTGACACCTCCAGGAAGGACACTCGCCCCCTACTTGCAAGGCTGGCTGCCTCCTCTCAGGTCCCGGCTCAGGTGTCACCCACACAGAGGGGCCTCCCCAGACCAAGGCCTAGAGAACAGAGCGCCGGCCACTCTCCGGGAAAGCTCCACGCTTTCTTCATTAAACTCACCCAAACTTCTGCCTGCTCATTTCTGGGGCGACCGTCAGAGATTTTCTCTATCTATAGACGGCAGGGGTTCTGAGGCCGCGCCCCTCGCCGCCAGCGCCCCGGCTCCTGCCCGCAGGGCCCGCACGGAGCGCATGCTCAGCAAATACTGGGGGAAACACACACACACGTCAGCCAAAAGCTTCCGACGGGCTGCGCGGGGCTGCCCGCGGTTCGTCACGGTTACTCCGACGACACAGAGGGGACAGAGGGCAAGGGGAAGCAGCACGGGGCCGCGGCCGTGACCCGACAAACACGTCCGTCCGCACGCCCGGCGCCACCAGGAGCATGCGCGGGGCGGGGGACGCGCCCCCGCGGGGTCCCCGGGCGGCGCCCCGCGTCTTTGGCGCGAGCGGCTCCTTCGTCTTTGGTTAGAGCGGAAGCAGCGCCGAGCGCCGCCCTACCCACCCGAACGACCACGTCCATGGCTCACTTTTACTCTTTATTATAAAAAACACATACAAGAGTTTTAAGAAATGATGAATATAAGACAAATCAGAACCACGGTGAGTTATCAAACCCACGTTCTATGTACAAATACTAAAATTCCCAAGCGGGACGCCGGCGACTCCGCACAGCGTCGCGCGGCCGGAGCGCGCGGCCCGGGCCCCGCCGTCGCCGAATCGAAGGGACACGCCGTCCAGAAGAGGCCTGCGCCGGCGTCACCTGCAGTCCCGCGTCCCCAACGCCGCGGGGACGCGCTCAGGTGAGTTTCGAAGGGCTCCCCGCGCTCTCCTGTCGCCTGCTGTGCACGTCACCTGTAGCCCGTCTGCAGCTGAGACGCGGGAGGGTCTCCCGGTTCCTCGTTGGCCGGTGCAGTCTCTCCTGGTCCGCTGGCCGGGCGCGAAGCCCAGCATCAGCTCGGGACCCACATCAACGCTGTTACATTAAATTCATTATAAAATGCCACTCATTTCTTAAAAGCGACTAAAAGGACACTTTCTGCAGCAAGAAAGGGCGAAGTTCAAGTGAGTGTTGTTTGACCAGGACAGAGTAACACCATCGGTGTGTCACGGAATCACAGCCTTACGTTGAGTGAAATGCGTGGGGCACGGCGGCCCTGCCCACCTCTCCTGCCCCGGGCGCGAGGAGCGCGTGCCCGCGCCCCACCTGCGCGCGCTCCCTCTGCAACCAGACCGAGTTCGCATCTGACAGCTGCGGCTCTCTCCGTGCTCAGAGCATGTGAAGGCACTTCTCCGGCCGCGGCGGCCGGCCGCGGCTAGCCCAGCTCCTCCGCGCACAGCGCACCGACTTCCTCCAGGGAGCTGAGCACCGCCGACGGGACGCTGCGGCCGGCCTCCTTGCGCCAAGCTTCTAGGATCTCGGATATCTCGGCTGGATTGCTGGGACTCAGGTCACACAGCGCGTACACAGCTGCCAGCTGTACACCCCACGGGATGTCTGAAACGAATTTCCACAGCAGTCATCACACAGACAATGTCTGTTTTTCACAATTTTAATGGTGTCCTCTACTAAATACTATTCAAACCCAGGACGCTTTTAGCCAGCAATGAAAATAAAGTACGCAGCAAGGCCCACAGTGAAAAAAAGTTAAGACCTGTCTACAAGTGGGGGGAAAAAATGGATTTAGCCGAGGTGCTCTCTGTGGTTCCCCGGTGCTGGTCTCTGTGGGTCCCCGGTGCCGGCCCGCGTGCCAGGACCGCCCGGGCGCTAGCAGCGGGCACAGGGCGGCACACGCCCGCCCCTCACGACCCGCGCCGGCCCAGCTCTGCAGAGCAGGGCGGGAAGGACCACGCTCCCATGTGTACGTTTTAATAAAACGTGGATCGCAAAGCATTTGTCAGATAATCACGACCCCAGTAAGTGTATATAAATGGACTTTGGAAATAAAAAACATAATGAATTGAGATCAGATAAAAACCTACCCTTCTATCATAGTTTCACATACTGGATTACAGTATATGATTAGAAATTGCGGCACGTGACTAGCTTTTGTGCTGGGTTAGGTCATGCTTTATTAGAGTTCTCATTTACTGTAAGTTTACTTAAGAGCTATTTAAAAGCTTACTTAGTTAAACTTTAATTCACTGAAACAATTCAGTTTGAAACTTCAGGTGTTATTTCATGAGCATTATTAACTAAACATTCCAGATTTTCACTAGTGAAGCCCAACAGGGCGAACAGCTGCTATTTAAACCAAACAACATCACAAAACGCACACGTGCGAACGCTACTGCTGAAAACATGGAAAGCGCCCACCGCTCTCTAAGATGACCCCCGCCCTGCAAGGAGCAGGTGGGCTCCTCCAGGGACTAAGCCACAAACAAAAATAAAAGTCTAGGGGTACGAGAAACAGGGCGATGTAGAAATTAGATTTCAATCAGCCCCGAGGTGTGGCCCGGGGCCAGGAGCTGAGCTCTGGGACAACCATGGGCGCGTGGTGACAGCCCTCTCCCTGTGGCCCGCCGCGGACGGCCTACCTTCCTCCCGGGCGTGCTGGATGAACATGCCGATGACAGAGCTGATGTTCTTCACGGCGGACGGAAACCCCTCCTTCAAGCCCAGCTGGCCGAGCCGACCTGGGCAGGGAGAACAAGCCAGACAGAAGTGACCTCTGGTTAAATGGTGACGAACTCTTCACAAGCATTTAACTTTCTTCCTTCCATAAGACACTGAACACATTAAGCTGAATGGCCGTGACCTGGGAGCTTGAGATGGGTCCCTGTGAAACGGACACGTGAGGCATCAGGACGCAGGAAAGCACCGCTGTCAGGGCGACCGGAGTGACGGGCGTCTCCCCTCTCATTCCCACGTGCAGACGCCCCGCTCCCGCCAGCACAGATCAGGAGGAAGGAGCTCGGCCGGCTGGACGCGCCTCCGGCTCGCTGCGCTGGCGGAGCTGTGGGCTGGCACGTGGGCTGTGGTCCTCACACCCCAGGGCGTCCTCCAGGCCCCCACTCTCCCTGCAGCACCAGGGCTCCGCGCCTTCTCCCCGGCGCCAGGAGGCGGCTGACGGTGGGAGAGCGATGGCCGGTCACAGGCCCGCAGCGCCAGTCAGGGCCCCACGCCGCGGGGAGGTCACTGCCCGTCACCGGGGCCTTGCACACGAAGCAGCCGACTTCCTTTAAGACTGTGCTTGCTGGAACACCCAGGCGTCCTTATTACATCTCGTCCCCGAAGTCCACGGCCTAGGCTGAGCCGGGGCGTGCCAGGGGCAGCCCCCCGCACGCCGAGCGCACGGGGTCTCCAGGAGAAGCACCTGTGCGGAGGCCTCAGCTGCGAGGGGCACGAGCTGCCTTTTCCAGAAACACCCACTTCCCCCCGAAGAATGACTGACCAACTACAGCTGTTCGGACTGAGGCGGGACTAACATCTCTTCATTTCTTACATTCTCAAGAAGGTTTTGAGGTTGAAGAATTAGAAGTATGAACACTCTTTCCTGAATCCCTAAGAGAAGCTACTTAAAGCCAGAATTTCCAGACGTACAGATGCCACCTCACTGCTGAAAAGCCATCGCCGGCTCTCCTGCGTCCTTACTGCTTCCTGTTTGGGGTGGAAATTGTTCTTCAGGGTTCCGTGAACTGAGAAATTCAGCGACGCATGTCCCGAGAAAGCACCGCGCCGAGCAGTCCACTCGCTCCCCTCCCCGGGCCTGCATTCATCTTCGCACGGCCCCGTCTCGTTCCCACGCTGCCGTCAGCATCACTTGGTTGTCAAGCCGTCATGTCTGGTACTTACCTCCACGTCTGATCATTTACAGTGAGAATGAGATGTCGACCTTGAAACCTGCCTGTGGTCTTTGTTTTACACATTCACTTAGCACAATGTTACTACGTGCGCACACAAAGTAGGCACAGAGCAAGGATGTATTATTTGCTGACATGGTAACCGAAATTCACATCTTCTACTGTGATCGATTGTTAAGGCCGACTCATGTAACTCAAATACTCTCAAACATTAAGTGGTATTTATTGCCTTGGAGTTTTAATGAATTAAACCACAGAGACACGGACGGGCCAGGATAACTGTTCTCAGGGACCCACGGGCCTGGATGCAGGAAGCAGGCGGGCCCTGAGCTGGGGACCTGCGGACCGCGGGCTGCAGACACAGAGGGCCAAGCAGCAGAGCGCGGGCGCCGGGCGGAGCCCACCCCTGACGTCCGTGCAGGGGCCTGCGCCGCAGCCCGGCAGAGGTGAGGCGGGAAGGAGAGGGGCTAGCGTGGAAAACCCGTGCGTCTTAGGGACGAGCAGAGCCCAGTGGCCACGGAGGTCCTCCTTGCGTCGGAGACTGTAGAGAATGTTTCACTGAAGTGTTTGTAAACGATGGTTTTAATTTCCGTACATTCATCTTCGAGGAAAACAAAGCAAAACTAGTTCCCAGTGTTGGGAGCACATGAAGCGATGCTTACTGGGCAAGGGGGGACAAGCAAGGGTGTGCGTGTGCGTGCGTGTGTGTGTGTGTGCGTGTGTGTGTGTGCGCGCGCGCGCGTGCGGCAGGGGGTCAGAAACCAAATGAGACTGCAGTGCAATTTAAAGAAATGTACGTATTCAGTCAACATGCGTCATTGTACACGTGTCCCCCACCCGGGTGTCATCAGTAACAAGGCACGACTGAACAGGAGACAACTCACCAATCAGCCTCAGAACCGACGCTATGATGATGTCAGGGATGTATGCGATGTTCGCGTGCCCTTTTCGGTATTTTATCCACTTATCCATCACGGGCCACAGCTCCTTACTACAAAGCAACAACAACACACGTTTCCATAGGTGAGAGAGTGCATGTGCACTGTCAAACACTAAGAACTTATCTTAGAAATGGGCCATAGGAGAAAGACGGTGACGACGAACTTCTGAAGATACAATTGTTGAGCTTGAAACGAGAGGAGACACGGGAAGCTCAAACCCAGCAACTACTCAGGGTGCCTGTGCCCACGCGGCTTACGAGAAGCTACAAACTCCCGCGCTGGCATCTCATTCGCCATCTCAACCCTTCTACAGGACTCTGCGCAGGGAGGTCGAACAGGGCCCCCCGCTCAGGAACTGGCAGCGGAGGGGTCTGGGTTTCCACTCAGCCCGTCCCGACGTCAGGGGCGCGCCCGAGCCCAGAAGCCTCCGGCCTCCCTGGGAGGGGCGAGGACAGGCGGGCTGCTTTGTGAACAGAACCAAACGGGGGACATCGTCACACCACGCTTCAGATGGACGAGAGACACCATCTCCTCACCGAACACCGTGCCCCTACCTCTTTGCTGTCTCCTTCAAAGCACGCATTCCCCACGCAGCATTTACATCAGAAAAGCTGACCGCAGACAGACAGAAGGGAAGTGGACGCCCAAAGCAGCCCCTTTCCGACTGGGCCTCTCCTTCCACACGCCGCCCCCAGCACCCGTGTGACGACACGGCGGAGCGAGCACTGCCCCACGCGGGAGTCAGGGCCCGGAGCCGCGGGGCAGAGCTCCTGCAGGCCACAGCCTGCCGTCAGCAGCGGGGACCCTGAAGCGACGCCCCCGCCCGGCCCCCGCCCGGCGCTCTGCTCCGCCCCCGGGGACAGAGTGGCCCTGCTTCCTGGGCCCCGCCCCCACGAGTCAGGATGACGACGCCCCCATGGGCGCGCACGCATCGCTCCGCGGGCGGCACCGTCAGTAACGGACGACAGCCACCCCAGCACCCCGCAGACCACGGACACGCCGGCGCGGCTTCCAGCACAGCCCGGCGCGCAGACGCCCCGCAGCTCGACGCCCCACCCCTGACGTGTGGGTGGGCAGCTCCCCCCCATTTAGGGGGGAAGAAGAGAGAACAAATCTCCCCAGAACACTCTCGCGAGGACCTCAGGACGGGGACAACCGGTCCTCAGGGGAACCCCTTCCAGGGACTCCCTTCCCCATCCCGCAGACGGCGCACCGAGGGACGTGAGCGCAGGGCCTGGGTCCCCCCGGCCCGCGGCGAGCAGGCGGCTGCGCTGGCACCTGGAGCCCTCTGCCCCGCGGCCCCGCGCAGGTCTGTGTGCAGGTCACGGTCACCGCGCCCGGCCCTGCGGCTTTGCCGAGCGCTCCTTTGCGCGAGGACTGCCCCATGGCCCGGGGGGGGCCAGCGGACCACAGGGCCCCCTCATCAGAGCCATTTCTCCTTGAGACAGCAGTTAACGGACTATCGGGAAGGGTAGTGACAGGTCCCACGAAAGAAGGAAGCGAGACGTGACAGTGGCACACGTAGTTCCGGGGCGGCTTTGCTAAGTCCAACCCAAAGCGACGTGCCAGCTGCAAACAGCCCGCCTACATTGCACGGCCCCCGCGGCCCACACCGCAGCGCGGCCGGCCGCGCGAGCGTCCCGAGCCCGCACGGGCCCGCGGCCCCTACCTTATGATGTTATCGTGCGTCCAGACCCACTTCTGGTGGCAGCAGAGCAGGTCGATGGCGTATATGTACTCCCACGTGTTATCACTTAGGTCTTCGCCAAACCTTTCGCTGGACTGAAATTCTGTTTTTGGACATAACTGTATGGTCAAAAGCAGCTTAGAAACCATGAAGCCAACATCTGCAGGCGCATTCTAGCAAACAAACAAACAGAAGGTTCAGAGTTTCAGGTACAACCCATCTCACGGAGTCAGTTCAGAGAGCACGCATAACAAGCATCAGACGAGCAACCACTTCATTGTGAAAGATGCCACCGAAAGCTGTGCTTCGAGTGACGGACTCTGCTCATGGGAGTTCTGGCCTGCGTCCTAAGGTGAGAGACCGGTGGCCGACAGGCCCGATGACGATGCTACGGCAGGAAGCAGAACCCGGGCCGGTCGAAGAGAGACCCGTTGCAGCCCGGGTTCGAATGCAAATGCTCAGTAACTCCGATTAGAGATTTAAAGCTATAAAGTTAACTGATGACCAAAAAAAAAATTAAACCTTTAAAAAATATTTTAAATTCTGCTCTTTCTGACCCTAAATATCCGTCTGACCCTAAATATGTGTACTGATTGTCCTGGGTAAACACCAACAGAGGATTTATAATTTTTTTCTTTCCTGTGTTATCTTTTACTGGGTTCTGTTACTAAACGTGAACAGGGAGATTTTGATCTTTTTCTGTTCCTGAACAAGACTGGAATTACCAGGTCCTTTAGAGACAAGACAAAATTCAGGTGGATCCTCAACATGCGTTTTGTACAGGACGTTTTTACTCGTCTTTTTTTAAACCTCTTTAATAATTAAAAACAACTGGTTTATTCAAGTGTTCTACTCCTAAAACCAACTTCTGGTAAGTTTCACTTCACTAAGACATCATCCTGGGTTTCTGATTCTGTCGCTCTTAGAGCTGCCAGCCAGTCCTCAACCATCAGCCTGCATCTGCAGACGTCTCCTTTCTCGGCTGAGATCCTGGATGTTTTTGCTTTTCTCTTTTTTTATTAACTTGAACTGAATTCTCGGTTATGTTAGTATTTGTATAATGCTTTTTCCCTATGTGTTCTTTTTCTTTTCTTGATTACTGTTACTTTTTAAAGTATGTTCCTTTTTCCTAGATTCTTTCTCAGACTTTTAAAGTTTTAAGATGATGATCAGCCCACTTTATTTATTATTTGTTTAATAATACATCACTTAAAACCATTTTAATGAGTATAGATTTCCCAAAAACTAGAGACCTAACGTACGAAAGCTTTCCCTTTCAATGACTTTTACAAGACTGTGATTTGACTTTTGACTTTCTATTTGTTCCCAGATTGTCCAGGGCTGTGTATCTGTATTTCCAAGTCATTTTTATGAAATCTGAATTAGTTATGTCCAATTTTGTTGAATTATTACCAGAAAATTCTGAGTGTAGAATCTACACTTTTTAAAAATTAAGCTTTTCATGAGGCCGAACTCGTGACTGGTTTTTGCAAATGTGCCACAGACATAAGTAAAATACACACTCTTCATCCGAGTTTACCTGTTATAACACTGAATCCCACAACATGTGTACTGACTGTCATCGATCAGTCTGTTGAATTCTGCAAGAGAATTTGTTAGTCTTGACGTAAAATGGTATTTCCACCCCCACTAAGTATTCCTCGTTTTTCACAGTTCGACTTTATCTTTTTATTTCCTAGAACAGGGTAATTAAATACATTTATTAAAATTCTCCCTCCTCTGCAAATAATGTCTGTCATCATCACATCTGCCCTCATCCTGAACCTGCTGGGGGGCGGGGTTCTCACAGTGGAGGCCCAATGGGGGCGTGGGGTGTGCATCAGGGGAGGGGCGCCTGCTGGCTGTGGGTGCCGCACACACACACACACACTCTGGTTTGTTAAGACGCCCTGCTGAAGGGATGATTACACACTTGCTTTTTAATATTTTCCTAACTTTTATCCAAACACCCTTTCCTTTACTCTTTAGAAGTCTAATATTGACGTCAAAAGTATATTAGCACATTAGGTACTAAAAAAATAAAATAATAAAACATGGAAGCAAAATACTTAGAACAAAAAAATTCCATGAACTAGGAAGAAAAGGAATATCTGATTCGGAAGGGCCTCGACAGGCAAGGGCTGAGATGCCCATTTTTCCACCTGTCTCAGCACCTGGCGTGGAAGGGAATGATTTGCACCCCTCCTTGGAGCCGTCACACACACGTAAATATGCATCAGCTCCGGCAGTCACTCATCAGTAGGCAACGGGAATGTTGTAGAATTAACACAACACACAGGTCCAGTCTTCCCAAAGGGTCTCACGCACACTTAACGGGCAAAATGCAAAGGCAAATGCTTGTGAAGGAATACGGAAGCGAATGCAGAACCAAAGAACATTTCTGTGCGATCCACAAGTATGGGATTGAAAAACAAAAAGAAGCCTCACCTTTTCCCAGCTGAGAAAAGCTCTCAGACAGTTCAGAACCTCTCCCTTAGCACGCTGCCTGGCAACTAACTGCATCGCCTTATTAATCACCGACTGGGAGATAAAGACATCGTGCCACATGTTGGCAATGAATAAAGTCAACTTTTCTGACTCTGGAAAATCTATAAGAAAGAAAATGAGACAATAAGCCTTTACGTCTGATGAGTGAATAAATTACAAACGGCGAATCCATCTCAGTGATGCTCCTGGTGCCTGGCGAGGCTTCCCGTGGCGGAAGGGCGGCAGCCCGCCGGGCCCCAGTCCAGTCCGCTCCTCTGCCCGCGTCCCTTCGCAAACACTCCTCAGTTGCATTTGGAACACGACACAGGGACGGGCACCACTGTATGAATCCGGCAACGCCCCCGAAAGCATGAGGACGAGGCAAACAGCCGCCCTGCAGCCCGGCCGCGTCCCAGAAGCCTCTCATTCGGTTCGGCCATCTCAGGCCATTGTTTTATGCATTTACAAGAGTCCACCTGAAGAACACATAAAGCTTTTGGTGTGAAGAGATGATTTTTATGAATCATGGATGATAATCCTTTTGCTGTAAATACCTTCTCCCACACTGTGGTGTGTCTTTTGTTTGTTCAGTCAACTTAACAGTGGTATAGTTCACATACAATGCACTCCTTTTAAGCAGGTTGATAAATTTTGAGAAATGAGCCCACCACGTACTGCCCCCCCGCCGCCCATTTCTCATGGCCTGGGCCTCCGGTGAGTCGCCGCTCCCCATGGGAGGCAGCCAGACCTGTGCACGGCCCTTCGGTCAGCGAGCCTGAGGATGAGGGGCACGCGCGCTCCTCCCGCCCGGCTTCCCCGACCCGCACCCCGTTCCTGCGGCCCGTCCGAGCTGCTGCACGTGGCACAGTCCTCCATTTGTACAGACGAGGGGTGTGCAGCGGCTCACGCACCACGCCCGCTGTCCGTTCACCTGCTCCCAGGGGTGGGCTACTATGAATCAGGATGCTGTGAGTACCTGCGTACTCGTCCCCGTGAGGCCTCTGCCTCTCTTCCTATGGATAAGCACCTAGGAATGAACTGTCTGGCTCATATGCTAAGCTCATGTTTTAGTTTTATCAGCAGCTCTCCAGGGATGTTGCGATGGGGTCAGACCACTCGACGTGAAGATTTTTTATCCTGTGGGGCATGAACATCTTGCTGGTTTTCTCAGCGTATTTTATCTGACGTCGCAGCGCGTTTAAAGGGTGGGTCACTCTAAGCAGAAACGCACTGCGCTGTTCTGACGTTACTTCTGAAATCCTGTCCATCTGGCTGAAGGTCCCCGCGGCCCGGGGCGTCTCCGCATGCGGGGCCCTCTGCCTGGACCCTCCCCCCTCACGTAGGTGTGCTCCCGAGTCTTCGGATCTCAGGTGCAGAAGTCGCTCTAACAGGAGAGCTTCCCTGACCCCCTGACGCTCTCAGACCCGCTGCCCACAGGACAAGTTCACGCGGTGGTCAGTGACCGTGCATAGGGCATTGTCCTGGGGTGCGGATACGGGGGGACAGACAGACAAAACTCCTGTCCTTACAGAGCACGCACTCTAATGGCGATAGGAAACAGAAGGTTAAGGATACGATGCAAGCAGGGTAAGTGACACGAGGGACAAAGAGTGCAGCCTGAGAGAGTGTGACGTCACTGGGTGGCCATCGACGCGGGGGAGATCCAGCCTGTGCTCGGCAGGGTCCCAGCCCGTCCCCTGTCGATGCCTGTGACGGCCGCTGACAAAACCTGCTGCGTGCTCGCTGTGTGACGCTGCCGTGTCCAGGCCCCACTGTACCATCTCACCTGCATCTGGCTGGGTGCCCGTCAGAGCCCTAACACTTAGCACGCGCCCCGTAACTGTCTGTTGAACAAATCAGTGACTGAGACGGTAAAGAGAGAAATGAAGGGGGCACAAAACATAGCAACCTCATCCTCACTCACGACTCTGAGAATGACGGATACATTCAATTACCCTGATTCATAAGCCCCATAAACATTATGGTAATAAAAGATTAGAAATCGCTGCAATCGAGGTAAGATATAACATTACATTGTATATCATTTTACTATTTAAAAATGTCTCCACCGATGATCAGACATAAGGAATGACTTCTAACGTGACCATTAGCAGAGACTGAAAAAATAGCAGCGAAAGGCAGAGCGAGCCAAAGGACGGCCCTGCTTTCCATTGCTCTCTGAGCCTCTCTCTTCTTTTAACCAGCTTACCAGTCCCTCTTAAGAGTTTGCAGCCTTTCAAGCAGGTGACGCAGCTGTGTGGTTCGTCACTCACTTTAAATCATCGCTTATCTCGTGTCAACTACATCTAATGCTAAAGTAGCTGCAAAAAGAATAGGATAAGCACACGGCGACGTGAGAGCCTCTGTTCAATGCAAGTGAAAAGCTGACATGAGCGAGTTTAAAGCACAGAAATTCTCCGACTGGACCCCAGGTATGGCGGGTCTAGCTGCGGCAATTCACGCCCTCTGGTGAAGGTATAAACACAACACAAACTCAAAGATACTTGGCAACTGCTTAGCTAAAAACGCAGACCCAAGTAGAATGAGTTTTAAAGCAACAACATCTTTTGATACAAAAACGCCGCCGCGGGGACGTACCTTCCTTAAGGAGGCTGTAGCAGAACAGGCGCGCTCGCTCCACGTCCCCGAGCTGCCGACAGAGGCCCACGTACACTCTGCAGAGCGCGTGGCTGTAACTGTGCTCTGTGGACGCTTTCTGCAGCTTCAGCTCTGACAGGATGGAGTGAAGCAGGCACTCTGCTAGATGCTGGCGTGGACGGAACAGGACAATGAGAAGGGAATGCAGACACGTTTCTCTTGAGACTGCCACAAGATAGCTTAAAGTTACACAATTAAGTATCTACCGGGAAAACAGACCACCGACAACTCACTCAGCAGGTAACCGAGGGGCTCGGGGGGTAAGAAGTCCACCCGTGTAGGCGCTGCAGGTGCCGAAGGCAGGTCTGAGCACCCCTGGCTGCCTGCTGTCACTACCAGGGCTCCGACCGACCAGTGTCCCCGCCTTTGCTACGACAATCTGTGTGTAAGTGTATTAAACACACTCTCTTCTACTCCCCTCCCGTGTTCTCAACTCCAGTGCACTCTACATGTTTATCCTGTTTAGATCTTAAGATATTAAGTAACCTTTTTCCTGCCAGGAATAAGCGCATTAAACAATGACACAGTCATCCATTTGAAAATAAACATCTTCTAAAAATTACCTATAGTGCTCTATACGCTTTCCGAAAGCAACGATCTAAGAAAAGCAAACAGGGAAACCATGATGATGCCGAGGGTGTGCAGGTAACCCACAGAGCACGATGCGTGCGACACTGGAAATGGCCCACACGAGGCGTCACCGTGGGTACTCAGGAAATACGCCGTTCCGTGCCATCAAACTGCGCGTGAGTCTGCACAGTCCCCGCCATCCTGAAGCTGAGCGTCTGCTCCCGGGGGATTTGCACGCACGTTAAGGAAGAGGGGACACCCACACACGCTGCCTCCCGAAAGGCCCTCACACTGTCAAACGTGCGCGTGACGCTTTGCGCAGTAAGAAAGGCTCCCCTAGGCAAGCGTCACTCGACGTTGGAAGCAAATTGTGTCAAGCCCTTAACGTGTCGGAATCCACAAGAAATATGCAACTGTAGTCCTGAGAGACACTTTTTTTCTTTAAGAGTTCGAGTCATTTGACAAATGTAAATCACCAGGTCTCTAGAGTCTGGCCACATCTCACACGTGTAAAGCCCTGACACACTGCGCGCAGGGGGACTGTTGATCTCTGAACTAAGACGCCTGTTGGGGACCTCTGCCACCTCGCCCGGCTCTCAGAGAGGAGCTGCCACCTACCTTCTTGGCTGTGCTGAAGTCATAGACGACCTCTTTCTCTTCGTCCCTCATCACGGGCTTCCTGGAGATGTTCCCCACGTACACGTGACTGCGGATGACAGGCAGCAGGTCGAAGGAGGCCTCGGCGATCTTCCGCAGGGCGGCGGCGATGGCCTTGTCATGGGTCTCCACGGTTTCTCTGGGGCTCAGAGGCCGCTGTGCCTCTGGGCCGGAAGCTGCGGCAGAATCTGCTCCCTCCTCCGTCGCTGGGGCTTCCCCCTCAGGGGGGTCCCTGCAGGGCTGCTTGCTGACGCCTTCCGGGGTGCTGCTCCCCGTTTCCAGGCCTGGGGACCCGCCGTCCAGGCGCAGTCTTTTAGCGCTCCTCGGGGCACACGCTGGCAATGTCCTTTTCGCAGCGGAACCCTGGTTGGCGTCGGCGCCGGAGCTGCCCCCCGTTTTGACGAAGGCGGTGGACGAGGAGGTGATGGCCTTGAAGCCCGCTAGGGCGCTGACGGGCCCCGGCGCCTTCTGACGGTCAGCGGGCGCCCCTCGCGCGAGCTGGATGTTCCCCTTGAGGATGCTGAGGGTGCGGGCCCTGGCGGACAGCTCCGGGTACATGGTGTCCAGGATTTTCACGGAATTCTCCTGGGGCGCGGCCACGGCGCTGTGGGCCGACGCGCAGGGCGGCAGGCGGCCGGGCACGGGGAGCGCGTGCTTCGGGGTCGCCGCACAGAACTGCAAGGGAGACGACAACGTCCTCTCCCCGGCGGGGGCGGCGGAGGGGGACGGAGACGGGCGCGGCGGGGAGGCGCGCCCCGGCGCCTCCGGCAAAGGGGGCGTCGCGGGCGGTGCCGCGACGTCACACACTGGAGAGAGCTGGCCCACGGGGGAGGTGGGCGAGGAGGGGCTGGCGCTGGAGATGAGCGGGGAGACGGGGCGCGAGCTCCTCGGGGGCGTGGCCAGCAGAGGGGCCAGCAGGGGCGGCAGCGGCGGCCCCACCTCCTGCCGGATTTGACTCAGCGCGTCGGCGGAAGCGTCCGTGGGCGTGGGCGTGGACGTGTCGGCGGTGGCGAGGACCGTCTGAGTCTGCTGCCTCTGCGGCTTGCCGCCAGCCCGGTCCCCTGACGCCGACGGGGAGACTTCCCCGGGGCTCGTTTCCGCCCTGCCGGGTGCTGCCTTCGCCGGTTTGCCCGGCTGCTCTTTGCCTGCAGTCTTCGCTCGAGGCTTACTTCTGCCCAGGGGCTCCAGCCTCGAGTTGTAGTACGTGTGGTCGGACGCCACGACCTGGGACTCGAACAGCTGGTCGTATATGTCAGCGTTGATCCTCACGCTCGGTTTGACGGGTCTGTTTCGCAGACGACTCTTATCGAAGTTGGAAGTCTGACCGCTGCTGGAGGTCTCCTCGGGGGGACACGGGGGGTTACTGCCCCCAGCGGGCTCCTGAGACGGGGAGCCAGGGTGGCTGGTCTCTGGGGACTTCTCCACGGGAGTTACGGACGCGGAACCAGCTGCCAGCCCCCCTGCATCCGGGGACACGGGCATGTCTGCGGGGGCGTCACACAGGATAACCTGGTCCACGTTTGGCACGAGCGCCACCCCGTTTATGATGGTCCAGTTGTCCCCCTTCTCGATGACGAGGTTTTGGTCCTTATTTATCAGCACATTTATAACCTCGGAGGTCACGGTGGAGATCTGACACTGCAGCGTCCCTTCCGCCTCACGCCCAGCACTGTTCCCAGCCGCCTGCTCCGCCCCCGAGTCAGCGCACTGGGAGGGGGACACGGCCGCGTCCCCGCTGGCCATCGGCCCGGTGGCATCGGAGCGGCCCTCAGGTCTGTCCTCGGTGTTTTCATTACCGGATGTGCCACCCGCGGGAGAACCGCCCTGCGCGTCGGGGCCAGGGGCTGGCGCGGGGGGACCCGGCGGGGCCGACGAGGGGCCGGCCGCGTCGGGAGCCGGGGCCTGCTCCTCCGCGAGCTCGCCCGCCGAGCTGTCGTGCACGCTGAACAGCAGCAGGTTCGCAGCGTCCGCTCCGTCCGGGTCCTCACAGCTGGCCTGAAACTCCTGCCCGATCCTGCCCAGCACCTCGGACAGCGCCTCCAGGGAGCACTGCGCCAGCGCGCCGCCCAGCACGCCGTCCTCGTCCTCGGATCCCACCCACTCCTCGCACGTGTCCAGCGCTTCCTGCTCGCAGAGCTGCTTTCCGTACGTGTCTCCCGGCGTTTCACTTCGCTTCACTTCTTCGTTGGTTTCTTTGCTTAGGATTTCTTTGCTAGAACATTCTGAAACGGAGTCCCCTGAACTATAATCTCTTAACTGACAGCTTTCAAGAAACCTGACCATGTCGGCGGCAGAGAGCCTGTCCACCTCAGGGAGGGGGCTGATGCTGCAGCCCAGCAGGGCCGAGGCCAGGCAGCCCACCTCCCCGGAGGGCGGGGCCTCGGCGGCGCCACCCCCCGCAGCTCCTGCGACCGGGTCGCCCGCCGGCTCCTCCGGCTCGTTTTCACCCTCGCTGCAGCTCGGGGCCTTGCTCTCCACCTCCGTGTCGCTGCTCAGCACCTCGCGCACGCCGGTGTAGCAGTACGTGGGGCTGGGGAGGCTGGTCTTGGGGACAGCAGGTGTCTCATCGTCCTTCCTGCCAAGGGCTGAAGAAAAGGCAGCGCCTGTGGCGCCCGGCCCACCGGGAGAGGCGCCGCCCGGAGGTGGCGCCGGCAGCTCCAGAGGCTCCTCCTGGCTCAGGCCCGGGGCGTCCTGTGACACGGCCTGGGCCTCACTGCCAGGTCGGCCTGCGTCTCCACAGGGCACGTCTTCAGCAGGACGACCTCCTGACGCCACTTCCGCGGCTGGAGGCGGTTTGTCTACACCTGTCCCGGAAGAGTCCAGACTGGTGGCATCTGGACACGGACCCTGCTCCCGCGCCTCGTCGTGCACGGCGGGCTCGGTGAGGGCGTCTTGGTTTTGAGCTGGGACGTTTTCAGAAAAGAAAGATACCTTATCATTTGTGGGACACTGAGAATTTTCTACTGGTAAAGGATCACTTGGAGAATCAAACTCTAATTTTCTCCAAGAGGTGGAAACTTCTGGCGAAGTCCTTTTCACAGCAGCCACCTCCTCGACCTTCTGTGCTGTGCTGTCCCCTTCTGCACGATGTCCGGGTACAGCTGGCGGCTGAGCCGTCCCGCCGCCAACGCCTTCTGCGGCGGAGGCGGGCTCCGGCCTGGCGCACTGTGTCCCCCCGGGGCGGGCCCGCGTGGTGATCACGGACACCTGGTTGGGCAGCAAGGACGCCGCGGGCCTGAGTCCCACGCAGCGGCCCCGTTCTCCGGCGGGTTCGGGCTGGGACGCTGGCCGCCGGCTCTCCGAGGACGCGGCTCGCTGTAACTGAGAGGGAGTCTCTTCACGCTCGGAGCCGGCCTTCAGGCCTTCGTCCCCGCCTCTGCCCAACACGTCGCCGTGGCGCCAGGACGCGCTCTCGCCAAAACCAAAACCGCCCTTGACCCAGCGGCTCGGAGTCGCTGCCGGCGGGGGGAGGGGTGACAGACGTGGCGTGCGGGCGGCCCCGGGGCCCTGGCTCGCGCACTGTCCGCCCGTCGGGGCCTTCGCGAACACCGAGGGGGGCAGCGCGCGCGCCGCGGCCACGCCTGTCACAGCTTCCGCGCGCTCCGCCTCGCCGGACGCCCCCAGCTCGGGGTCGGGGCTCGAGGCGGGCGAGCCGCTCCCCCGGCAACTCCCTGGGGGCTCGCGGCGCGGGCCGGACGCGGCCGGAGTTCTGGCGGCCCACTGCGGCCCCGGGCGGCTCACTGCGGCAGGCGCGTGTGCGTGGCGACACTTGGGCGCAGGGCACGTCTGGGGGCCACCGCACACGGGCGACGCCCCCGAGGTAGAAGAGGAAAACCTGGCTTCAGCATCGAGCCCCGCGGTGTCCATGGCTTCTCCCGCACCTTCTTCGGGTTCGGGTGACGCCCCTAAAACGAACCCTGGCGGAGCTTCCGCGTCTTGCTCCAGGGCTCCGGCGGGCGCCTGACGACGGCCCGACGCCGCCCCGGGGCCGCAGGCAGACGCCGTCCCGGCAGCCGCTGCCCACTTGGCCAAGTCCGGTTCGGGAACCCCCATCCCCCGAGGCCGCGGGGCTTTCCCGTCGGAGGCCGGGAGCTCACGCAGCGGCCGCCTGCCCAGGGGCGAGAACCGCGCGTCCGACGTCCCGAGGGCCACGTGCGTGACCCGCGCGGGGCCGCCCGCCGGCTGCTCGGCGCTCCCGCTTCCGGCGGCGCTCGGAGACCTGCGCATGCGCATCCCCGAGAGCGCCGTCCGTCTGTCCGCCTCCTCCGAAACGCTGCCGTGTCCCCCGCCGAACGGAGATGCCGCTGCCCAGTGTTTCTCACGACCCGCGGGGAACGTGGCCGAGGGCTCCCTCAGCGCGGCCGCGAAGGTCCCAAACCCAACCGTCGTCACCGTGCCGACTTCCAGTGTGCTCAGAGCCGCTTCGTGTGACTGCAGCTTTCTCGCCACTGGACCGCTTCCTGTCCCTCCGGGCGAGCCGGGCGCGTCCTCTTCCGAGACAGACGCGGCGGAATGTCTGCGCGGGGCCGAGTCGTTGTCGCTGGAGTCCGTGCACTCTCCGAAGTAGGTTTCCTGCAGGACGAGCGAGCCACACTGGTTAGTGACTGCAACAAGCCAGGCGACTAAGACAGCAGTTCACAGCACACGCTCCCTGGAGAACCTGCCAGGACACGGCTGGGCACAGCAGGGCCCTCTCCGGGCGCGGCCTGGCTTCGCCCCTTCCCAAAAGCAGGCTGCCCGGGGTGGCGTCCTGCACACGCGCCCCCCTGTGCCAGGCTCCTCCCAGGTCCCATCCCCAGGGCCCAGGGCGCAGCTTCTTCTCACCTCCGAGCACCCCGCTTCTCCGCTCCTCCCGCCCCACGTGCTGGCCCCCAGCTCCGCCTGCACCGCCCTCGTGCCCCTCCACCCGCACCCGCTCCTCCACTCAGGGGGCGCTGGGTGACGACCCGTGCACACCTCCCGCACACTGCCTGACGCCTCTCGCTGCACCACGGATGCTGACAACTGGCCCTGCACCCCCCGCACAACAGCTTCTGTGCTGACAACTCTGCCGCCAGTGCGACCCCTCTGGCCGCCACCCCCGCTCCAGAATCCCTCCAGGAGCCCCGGGCAGACCGTCCCATGCTATTGACTGCCGGCACCACACACACTGCCTGCCGGGCAGGCTTCCCTGCCAGCCGCCCGGCCTCCCGGTCCAGCAAGGGCACGGTGGGCTGGGGACGGGCAGCTACCGCGGCCACAGCCTCGCCCCGACTAAACGAGCCTGTCCTCCCTGGATCTCCAGGGCGCCGTCACCTCCTGGGTCTCCTCCCCTGTCCTGCCACTTGTGTTCCATCTCCCCGTCTTTTCTACCGGCCCGTCCGGGCCCCCGTCCTCCACTCCGCAGTCTTACTCAACGGCACCGCACGGTCCCACGGCCTCTGCTGCCCCGCCACGCCCCTGCGGCCGCACGCGTGCGTCCCAGCACGGCCCGCTCCGAGCACCGCCCCGTGGGTCTCAAACGCACACCTACGTGTCCACTGAGACACCCACACGCACCTCTGCGCCCACGCGGGGCGCGACTCCTGCCCCTCCGACAACCTCACCGACAACCTCCCGAAGGCGGCTTCACGGGACCCCGCGACCGTTTCCTAACCGACCCCACCTCTTTAACCACAGCGCCACTAGCGGGTCGCGGCGTCCAGATGAAATGACTGCTCCGTTCACGGTCTTGCTCATCCCTGACTGTCCCCGCTCCCGAGCCACACAGGCTTTCAAATGAACACCCGTCGCCACGTCCAGGTCTCTGGATCAGCAAGGACTTCCGACTGCCTCAGGATAAACCAGAAAGTCCCCGGACACACGGGCCCTTGCGGACCTGGTGTGCGCCAACGCGCCCAGCGCCAAGTCCACCGTCCGACCATGCGTGTGCCTCCGCACGCACCGCAGCTGCCCCTGCAACGCCACGCTCCCCTGGGAACACTGGCGGCCCCACCTGCCCGGAGCCCCTCCCCCGCAGGGCTCCCCCCCCCCCCCCCCCCCCCCCCCCCCCCCCCCCCGCATCGCAGGCTCGGCTGGCTGTGCGACTGCCTGCCCCGCAGGACCCCACCTGACCCCAGAGCACAAGACCCAGCCCGGGGGCAACCGCACCCGCCACCTCTGCATTCCCCGCCCGCATGGCATGCTGTCGGGAACGCGACGGACACGCCCACGTGTCCCGAACGAGGGCGCGGACTCAGAGGAGCCTTTTCTCGGCTCCGTAAGCCACACAGCAGAGCTATGCTTTACTGAGACTAACTTCCCAAGAAAGCGCGACGAACCACTCCGCAAACACACACGAGACGGCGGCTCATCGAGTGAGGGAGGACACTTCAGCCACTCACCCTGGCTACGTGGCCGCCGGGGCGACACCCACCTCTAGGGCACACCACGCCTACGGACGTGCACTCACTCGCTCCTCGCCTGCCAAGTGCCAGGCTAGAGGCCAGAACCAACACCTGAGACACAGTCCTCCATCAGGAGACTACAATTTGGTTGCAAAGACAAAAATGCAAACTTAACAGAAAGTGGAAGCAACCACACGCCTCGTGACCTGAAGGGCAGCGGCGTGCCTCTGACAGCCCTTCCCTGTGCCCTCAAGAACCTGGCCTGAACAGGGACGTTCTCCGAGGCCGGCTGGCACACGAGCATGGACACTATGGACACTGTGCCCACGGGGTGACTCGAACTCAAAGGGCGGACTCACGGGCGCCAGCGCGGAAGGCAAGGTGCCCAGGGCCGGCAGTGACCCTGGAGGGGGTGACGGCACCGGGGACAGCAGAGGCGGGGGCAGTCTGAAGAAGTCGACGGCGGCCTGCAGGTCCTCGTCGAACTCCTGGGTCTGGTCCGGGAGGCCGGCGTTGTCATCGTCCTCGCTCCTCGGTGCCGCCGCCTCGGCGCCCTGATGCTCCCCGCGGCAAGCGGGCCCCTGGGGCCCCTCTCCCCCCATGCTGCGGCACCCCGAGAGGTCGCCCTGGATCTCCATGGACAGCTCCGCCAGGCACGTCCGCATGGCAGAGGTCCCGGGAGTGCCGCCCGCCACCGGGGCCAGGCTGCCAGCATCTCTGGAGGCCCCGCACTGCGGCTCTTGGGCAGGTTGTCCTACGGGAAAAGTAAACAGCAAATATTGATGACAGTAAGACAACGTAAACAATTCTCGAGCGTTCTAACAGTTCGAGACGCTTACAGAATGAAGTCCAGGTGAAAACAGGTCTTAAAGGACCCCGACCCCTCCCTACGTTCCCCAGAACACCTGGACGCATTTCATGTTACGTCGGCCTCGCGCTCGTGAACAGGACGAGACGGGGAGCGGGACAGACGTGGCGGCCGCGATGGCCCCACAGCGGGGCGCAGGGCGGCGGGGGTGCAGGGTGACGGGCCCGGGGGCATGCTCGCTCTCCGAGAGCCTTCCCGCACGGCCAGCAGCACCCGGCAGGCGGCCAGGACTGCTGCTGTGTCTTAAAGGCAGTCTGAGCTCAGCCGAGAGCAAGCCTGCCCATGACCGTACGCGTGCAGCACTCTAACAAAGGAACGAGGTCAGGTAACGGCCCTTCATTATAAAGCAACTGAAAAGTCGCTATCAAGAGCCACTGCTTTTGGGGTCTCGACACTGGCGCACAGCAGCAGTGCTTGTTATTAGTGCAGAGGTGTGTCCCGGGAAGGAACAGGGAACGTCCCTTTGTCACGCTGGAAAGCCGTAACGCTGCGTTTCACGGAAGGACGCGGGTTCACTGGAGAAGTGGCCAGTCGCAGGGCTGGGGACGGGGTACAAGCTGAGCCTGGGACACCTCACAGTGCAGAGCACAGACACTAAAGGCACACAAGGCCCACGGAAGACATTTCACGTTCACGCACAATATGTACTTCCGGAAGCTTCTCTCTCACCTGGGAGACATCTGGGGCCTTCGCCAGGCGCCCTGTGTGCTGTGTTGATGCAGAACCAGAGCTCCTTCAGCAGCAGCTTCACTTTTCCTGTGAAGCAGAACGAAGTGGTAAAGACATGCTATTTGGCTCAATCCACACAAGGCCAAAAAGACAGTCCCCGTGAAATCAGGACTTGCTGGAATTTAGAAAAGGAAGTAACTTATAACTTAAACATCTTCAGCCACTGTGAGCTGTTCAGTTAGCTTCTGATCACAGGTCTGCAACGCTCCGGCCAGCACTGAAGGCTGGATGCAGGCAGATGCGCGTGCACGTGTGCGTGCGTGTGCTTGTGCGTGTGTGTGCTGAGTGTGGGGCGCCAAAGACCAAACCTGCCTATTGTTAACAGCTTCGATCACCTCTGGTGGGACAAGTAAACCTTTGGACTGTAAACTTTCCACAGACAGTGATGTCAGCTGGGACGGAGGCACACAGCTACAAGACAAATGATGAGGTCTGGGCTCGGTGTCCTAGCAGCAGAAAAGGACCTCCTCGGCCCAGGGGGTGACGGAACCATGCGGGTTGGTGCCATACCCTGCCCGGGGCTGCGTGGATCATGGAAACGTCACCAGCGGTCTCACGGGAAAACGGGGTGCTCACATACGTGAGCAGAAACACAGAGGCCTGAGCTTTGATGAGGAAAGCGAACACTCAGAATTCTTGTAAATTTTCAAAGGGGTCTGAATCCCCAAAATGTTTAAGGGCCCCTGGGACGAGGCGAAAGGCCAAGGGTGGCTGCAGCTAAGGCAGGCGCATGAAGTCTGCGCGACGTCAGGGACACTGCACTGCGGTCTTCGGGTGAGCTCAGCATCAGTAAATGCACCAATTCCTAAAAAGTACTCACTAGAATGTCAAGAGCTTCTGGTCAAATCTGCATAAAAAGACGACCCAGAAAAGTTAAAATTCAGCTAAAGTTGACAGAAAGAAATCTGAGTATGGGAGGTGAGCACACAGTATATATATATATATATATATATATATATATATCTCACTGTTAAAGTGTATAGCTAAAGCTTATTAGATTTCGTTAACCGTCACCATAAAAAAATTAAAAAAAAAGAAAAATAATTTCAACTAAAAATAAACTATCAGGCAATTTCAGGCCACCTCCAATTTCTATGACAGTTTCCTTGCACTTAAGTTATTAAATTAACCTGAAGCATTTATTAAAAACACCGAAATCTTTAATCCAGGGCAGAGAGGCTGAAAAGACCAACCCTCTGAATCGAAGTGTCCCTGAGGCAGCCCGAGTGTTGCCATCGGGCACCGCGTCACACCACAGGCTCGCAGAGAGGGATGGGGCCGGAGCGGGGGGACAGAGGCGTGGCGGGGAGGGGCTGAACAGCTGCACGTGTCCAGTCTCCCCTGAAACAGCCGACTTCTGCCGGCCGCTGTGCGGGAGGCGCGTCCGTGTCTGAGCTCCGAAATCCTGTGACCAAGCAGCTTGTCTACGCCGTGACTTAACCTACCCCGGAGCCTGCTTCCGAATACTGTATCCCCTTTGCTAAAATGACCTGACCGGGGTCCCCGCTTATTACGTATACCCCAAAGCAGCCAACAAGGAACCTTAAAGGAAAAGAAAAAGAGTTACTTTCCTAGTCTCATGAAGACCATTAACCAGGACTACACCTGTTCTAATTGAGCATCATCACCTCTAACCCGAGGAAAACATTTTAAAAAGCTATCTGTTCCCAGCAAGAGAGAAAAAAAAATCATCCTTGTGGCCTCGTTACTTAGCTGTGACAACGCCTCGTGAACCACGCACCTTCCCGCAGCCCCGTAAGCATCCGCTTCCTTCATCGAGGCCCCAGGCGCCGCGAGTGTGCACGCCGCCGACGGGCCGGCCCCCACGTGGACGCGGCTTCTGTAACCATCACAAGTCTCGTGGCTGTGTTACAGTGTCCGTGCGGGATGCGCCTCGCTCAGGTTGTTCCTCTTCGTGGATCTCAGTCCCCGCACACCCTTCCCGCAGAGCAGCCTGCGCGTCTGCCTGTCCGTTCCCACAGAAAGCCTCCCGGGGACTCCGCGTGAGCGTCACGTTCGGACATGCCGCCGGGAAACTCACGCCCGACCCCTCGAGTCTGCCGGTCCGGGAACACGCCGTTACCCCGCGGTCAGGGCTCCTGACGCCCCTCGGGGTGCTGAATGTCGTGGTGGAGGCCTGGCACGCCGCCGTGAGGTCTCAGGGGTCTGACGGGGCTGCTGCCGTTGGAGAACGGGCTGTCCCTGCCCCATCCCTTCCCTACAGGCTCGTGACGATGCGTTGAGTGTGTTCATCATTTTATCACTTGCCCAGGCTCGCACACCTGTGTTCTCTAGCTGCGTCTTTCCATCTTTCTACAAAGTCACACCCCTTAAAATTATGACAATTTTCACTCGTCGCTTATTAGTGTTTCCGGCTCCTCGTCTTGTTTGCTCTGCTGCACCGCTCGGGGACTCTGGAGCACACAGGACGGAGGGGACAGATGCTCGCTTGCCTGGCTCCTCAAGGAATGACTGCTTTTTCCTCAAGTTCAAATGTTTCTATCATTACCTCACCAAACATTTTTTGATAAGGAATTGGCATTGACTTGAAATATCATTTTTCTCTTAGCCAGTTGCTACAGTAAGTATTGCTGAGATAAATGCTTAAGTCATGATTTGTCTGTACTCTAAATTACTAGATTTGAATTCTTAAAATTTTAGTATATTTGCCGCTATATTCCTAAGTCACAGAGCTCTGAGCCTGGAGGATGTGTGTTCGTGTTATTCCTAGCTGGCTTTGGTACCAAGTTGTACTGGCCTAAGAAAATGAGACAATATGCATTCCATATTTTTCTAAGTTCTAAAACAAATAAAATAATAATAAGAACATTAGTTTTCACTAAAGGCTACACAGAGCTCACTTTTAAACTACCTGGATCGTCTATGGTGCTAGAGCTTTAACTATTTTTATTTCTCCTGCATTTTTTACTCAAGTTTGCACAACTATTCTCAGTCAACTTTGGTATGTTTGCCTAGAAAATGGTCCACACTTCATGAATGTGATCGAATCTGCATATCAATTTGTGCATCGAGCTAGCATCCAACTGTAGCTGTATAGCTCAGTCCCGATGCTGTCGGGTTTTTGTCCCTTCCTTTCTTGATCAGACTTGCCAAGAGCTGCTGGTTTCCCCAGCATCACGAAGATCCAGCTATTAGCTGTAATGGTCTCAAATTGACTGGGTAGTTTCCAATTTCATTAACTCACGTTTTCATCTTCATCAACGCCTTCCTTTATTTTGCTGAGGTGTCTGCATTTTCGTACCGTCTTAGTCATTCCTTTCCTGTAATTCTTGCTTTCTGAAACAATCACTGAAGACCACACGTCATTCCTCTGAAGACCATACTGGCACGGCCGTCATATCTCAGAAATGTGGCAGACACTGCCTTACTGTTATTTCCAGAACAGTTACTATCTTCTTACGTTTTTCTGTTGTCCAGGAGGGGTTTGTGTTTGTGTCAGTTACCAGGTAGGCTTTAAAAGGTTTTTTTTTTTTTTTGGGGGGGGGTATTTTTACTAAAATGTTATTAAACGTAAGTACCTTAATCTCTCATATTATAGTTTTTGTTGTCTAGAAAACAGTCAGCTTTTACGTATGTTTAAAAAGCATTTAAAGAATTCTAGATTTGTGGTGTAAAAGACTCACAGACCATCGATCTTGCAAGTATGATTTCAATTCTCTCTCCCATTTTGTCTGCTTTTCTCTGTATTTCTGAGAAACATGTTAAAGTCTCCCATGAAAACACACTTGGCCGCTGGCCCTGGAATTTCTAAGCGTTTTACTTGGAAAGAAAAAGTTTCACATGCCTTGGTCCACGATAGCACTATCTTCTCGGTAAACTGCACCTTTAACCGACATAGATATTCCTTTTAATGCACGTAGGTTCATGTCTAGGCTTGAATTAGTTCTTGCTTACGTTACAGCTCTCGAGTTAGCATTTGCTTGGAATTTCTTTATCTGTCCCTGCATATTAATCTTTCTGCTTCATTTGATTTTAAATGTATTTCCGATGAACGTGCCGGAGACGAGGACATACACATGAGTCATGCCCAGACTCAGAAGGTCCCCTCTGCTCTGGGAAGCGCCCTTCTCCGGTCCCTTGATCACCTCCTCGCCTCCCACTTCTGTCCCCCTCTGAGGTCCTAACGGGTCCTCAAGAATCAACCTTGGATCAATAATCAACCTTGTTTTTCCATTCAACAATTCAGCCCTTCTAGTGGGTATATTGCTAATAGTATTAATATTCCAGAACCCCACTCCAATTTCATAGCAGCAGCCTGTGAAAATGTTCTTAGACTGTCTCTAAAAATAAAATTCAATCTTTAACATTTTCTATTGGTTCACGATTTCTTATTGTTTCCTTAGAGACTAGCTCTTGACTTTGGTGTCTTTCTTGCCACTGTTTTTTCTGTTTTAGATGACAGTTCAGGCAGGACATCACTGATAGCCAGAGTCCATTTTTTCAGACTACATTCTCAGTCCTATACTTTGGTGGTAGAGTGAATGCAATTTTGAGCATTTCTATGGAGTACACAGACATCTCATGTTCTGGGACCAGGAGAGCTGTCCTTGAAAGCTGCCATAATTACCCAATTTTCTGATATCTGCACCCATTCTGGGTGCCTCCCCTGTCATAACTAACACTTTAGAGAAGTAAACTTTGAGCCACAGCCTGCAGACACACTCCAGAAACCGTCTGAACCCAGAAGACTGATGGATGACTTGTCAGCGTTCTCCCATCCTGCCCCTCCCTCTCCCCCTGCCACCTCCGACCTGGGGACAGGTGGATTTGCTGTGGAAAGCTGCCATTCTCTCTATAAGTCTGGGCTCCCTCACCAACTGATACCATCTGCTTCACATCTCCTCATTGTCCTCCACTGGTGCTACACTTTTAATTATAAAGAGTTATTTTTTCATTGTCTGCCATTATTACTGAAATTCGGACCAAAAAAAGCGGGGGGAAATGTGGCACTCGGGCCGCCTTCTTAAAAGGGAATAAAGTCACCCACACGCTCCTGCTGCCTAACCCGCACGTCTGCTGCAGGGGTCGAGTGCTCCCAGACGGACAGCGGTACGGACACGCGTAAGGATCAGGCCGTGGGCCCCCAAGGCCACCGCCGACTCAGCAGCATCCTAAAGACTCTGCGCTTACCCACCTGGAGACACTGGAGTGCGCACCAGACACGACCCCGCCCTCACGGTCGTGATGGCCTGTGACTCCTGTGACGGCCACCTGACTTCTTGTGACTCCTGGCCGTCCCTAAGTTCTCGTCTCCCACACACACACCAGAGGGCTCGGACGCCACAGCTTTCCTCCCTGACTTCACAATTTCCCTATCGTGGGCACCTAAGAAATGTAATAAATTCCCTTGATAAGTTGTAGCCTAATGAGAAAACTACTTATTTACTGAAAAGTGTGGAAATCATATCTCTGGTTTTCCTTCCCCAAATACTGTTATTTTCTCGCGCTTTCATTCGCTGTACGGTGTCGTCAGACAGCAAGGGGATGGTATATACGCAGGCTGAATGAACACAGGAAGCCGGGTATGGCCGCTGCTTACACGAAACACCTAGTAAGGAGTTTCAGTCGAGGTAAGAGTGATGAGCACCCTCCCAAACCACAGAAACACAAACGAACTCGGCACATACTCACTTTTATCTATGCTTCCGTAAGAATCACTTGAAATTTGTGTCCCGATATGTCTCAACTCTAAAAATGTGGGGGAAAAATTAAATTAGATTTTTAAATTAAATTAAAATTAAATTTAATTTTAAGGTGGCATGAACTGAATACTCACCCTTCTCGTTCTTCTGTTTAGAAAATTCGTCCAGTTTCTCCTGTGGAAACCAAACAGCAGAGGTGCTGGCACCGGGAGAGGAGCATGGTCATCCTGACCCAGGGGACGGGGCCCCTGACGGGCGCCGCAGCCTCTCCCCCCAGGTCCGCGTCCCCAGCTCCGCCGTGCTGGGACCCCGTCTGAGGACACCCGACGCCAGGACCCAGCCCGCGCACACACTGTGCCACCCGTTACCTGTGTCTTCTTAAACTCCCTTTCGAGCATTCTCTTTTCGTTCCTCAGCTGCTTGAAGTCCTGGATCTGCTTGACGGCAGCCTCTTTATTTAGGTGCCACGAAGAAAGAAAGACAGACCATTTACCGGCTTGGCGACTACCATCAATGAAACACCCAAATCTGACCTAGGGAACGTTTTCCTCGTTTCTTGTACTCTGGACGGAACTTCGTAACGGCTGCTGCTGCTTCGGTACCGCATCCATCAGGGACAAACGCGGAACCCCGTCGTGCTCACACGACCCTCTATGGCACCCACAGAGCCATGTGACCGGCACAGGCCCGAAGAATCCTCTACAAGCCAGGCACAAGCCGACACGGACCCTCCGGTCAGACGAGAGACCAACCCCCACGACGCTCGCAGAGGGAGAGGCCCTGGACCCCTCGTCCTCCAACCACCGGCCAGTCAAGTGTGACAGGTCTCAGACCTGTGCTTTCACCCTGCAGTCCGGTTACCACCGTTCTCCTGACCCGGGGGAGGGATCGTCTAGTACAAAGTAGTAATCTTCTCTACTAACCACGGATCGCGTTAGGAAAAAATAAGTAAGCTCCATGAGATTCAACTGTCAAAATTCAAGGCTCCTATCACTCGCTGCCTTTCCCAGTAGAAGTGGAGGCCGCCGTTATTTTAGTGCGACACCCTTTCAAGGGTTCGCCACATCTGTTTCCACGCTGCCCTCCCGTGACTGAGGGGCGCACGGGGTTCAAACGTCCCGCCACCGGTACCCAGGGTGCGCCATCTGAACCCCCAGGACACAGCTCCCGAATCCACCCTGCACCCCCACGGCTGCCAGCGCTGCGCCCACAGCCCAGCGACATCCACGAGCCAGGAGACAGCCATGCCAATTACCTTCCAGCTTCTTCACCTTGGCTTCCAGTTTCTTCTTCCTGAGAATGGAATTTTATAGTTAAAATGGTAAAAGTAACTAGTACAACAGGAAATCCTGTGTTACAGGCTGCGGTACATATGTTTTAATTGCTGGGATTTACATGGCAGAGAAACTCGCAGGAGGATCACAGGGCAACCAGGAGGTCCCCGGCGGCTTTCTGAGGGCAGGAAGGGCCCGAGGAATCGCTGTGTGTGAGGGTGCAGCGCTTCTGAAGCGAATTTAACGGATCAAACCTGCGTCTTCCCGCCTGCGCCCCAGCGGCCCTCCGCGCGGGCCCACGTCTAACCCGCAGTGCCGCCTGCGGGAGGTGGGTGCACACCGCATACTCAGGGGCGCGCGCACCTGTTTCAGGGTGGACTTCCGGTCCGAGGGGGGTAACTGCGAGAAGTCTCCGCGTTACCCTACGTCACATGACATGGAACCACTGTCCGTGCAGCTACCAAGACTTCTATATAAAGTGCAGTATTAAACTTCAGAAGAATCGACTGGATGCTTCTGACAGCCCTTTCATGAACGGTGACAGACACCCGCCCCCCGCTGTGGCAGGTGCTCGCGTGCGGGCACACACAGACAGAGGCGCACGCACAGACGTAAACACCCTGCGACGTCCTCCTTCGCGCAGCCCTGCCACTCGTGACGCTACGTGACCCCGCACGCTCCGCTCCAGATGGGGAAACCAGGCTGAGGGACTCAGTGCAAGACCTCAGTTCACTACAGCCGAGGAACGCGAGGCCCGGGCAGAAACACTCCTGATCTGAGGATGAGCCGCTTTCAAAGACCACAGCCCTATTCCACAGTGATCTCAAAACTACTCACTGGGCGTCGGTCTTCAAGCATTCTTCCTTCACGCGCGCATATTCTTGATGAGTATCTTGATACAACTTCAGAGAACTCTAAAAAGGAAAGAGATGTTAATTTAAAAGCAACGAACACTCAGTAATAACTATTTTGACCTTGAAATGCAAATTATCATTTAACATTATGGAATTAACCAAATGAATACATACATTAGGCAGGAAGCCAAAGTATAGTTCACTGAATACTTTAATGAATTTAAACAGACTCTTAATAGACGTAATGACTTAATCTCTAATCAAACGAAGCTATAACATTTTTAAAATACTCATCTTAAAAGAATTCAAAATCTTCCTAACAGTGAACATGTAATAACTGTGTCTCAACCCATTAAAACTCAACAAAACATAAAGACGTTTTAGAGCTTAACATACACTGCTGTTACTACTATGCAGAAATAAACCAGTCATTACACTGGACAAAAACGGGAACAGTGTGTAGCACCCGTGGACACACACACCGAGGGCCACCGCGGAGTGGGGCCCTGCTACTGGGAGCTGTCTCGGGGCACAGCGTGTGTACTGTTAAGTCTGCACGGCTCCAAGAGAGGGCCTTCCCGGCCCCTCTCCACGACGAGAGGTCTGAGGGGCCATGAGCGGACACGTCACAGTGAGGAAGTGACCAGGGCTTTACGTTCAGGTGAGACTCATGGTCCTGCTTCCTCTCAGACAAGCTGATGAGACATTCCACCGTCAGGGGCAGACGAGGCTCCATGCCACGCCTGTCCGTCTCCCTCTCACGGCACAGTCAGACAGACAAGCGGAATGGCTACAGAAACGGAGCGTCCACCATCACAGCGGTGAGACCGCAGAGAGCCGGAGGGCACTGCTCGAGGGCCACGACTGGAAGACTGAAAGGCACAACCGCCATCACGAGAGCAGCTCCGAAAATGGGAAGACAAGCCGACAGCCATCCCAGCTCCCTGCAACAGGGCTCCTGGAAACCAGCTCGCCACATCAGTGTTAGATGTTTCTTATCTACAAAAGCCAGGAATTCTCTAAGACGCCTATGAAGAGCTAACCAAAATCTATAAAGGCAAGCACGTTCACAGCATTTTAAAAAAAAGAGTCTGACTGCAGCTTGATTTTGAAACACAGAACACGATTTCTCTACCTTTAAGTGTCAAATTTTGCGTCTTACTTTATACTTAAAAGGGAAAAAACGTGAAAGGACAATGAATGCAGGACACACAGCCATAAGTTCCCAGCTAGGAGGTGACTCCACTGAGCCTCTCATGAAGCATAAGCAGCTACCACGGAATTACAGAGCCAGTCATCACTGGAGGGACCAGTTCCATCTTCACGAAGCACACACAGGAACACACCTGAAGCGTCTGGACCGGCATTTACTCCCTTCGTTGAGATGCAGCATGTCCCTCCCCCATCACAGGCGCAAGCGGCCCTCGTGCACTGAGGATAACGCTATGAGAAACCCCCGCAGGTACCTTTTTCTCTTCCAGCTCTGCTTTTAGAGATCCCAGCTCTTCCTGGCATTTCTGCAGAGGAGAAATTTTCTGAAGCATCTGCTCCACTTGGTGATGCAAGGTACTATTCTCTCTGAGAATGGAGAATGCATTAGCGTTACTATACAAAAGACTCTACTATGCATTAGCAAATAGTTCTACTGGTGATTCTTGAATTTTTTTCTACATTGAAACAAAACAAAAGGAATAAAACAATTCCCCTTTTTAAACACATTCCCTCTATTTATAGCAACGTGACCTTCATTGCTTTTTACTTCTTCGTCATTATAGTCTATTTCTAGTAAAAGTATATCAAAAAGCTACTTGAGATCCTGAACTCATCCCTATTTACTCAAACAAAATGGTAGGAAATTTTGTGATTCGGTTTATAAGAACGGTTTGCTTTTGTCTAGGTGATAAATGTAATCAGAGTACAAGAAATTGCTAGATTTTTACGTAAGTATATTTTAAATTGTTTCAAATACACAAGATAAACAACCTCATTAAACAGTCCAGTTCACACAGATAATAATTACACGGGAATAAAACTCATTTCAACGGGCAACACGACCAGTAAACATTATGAAAATGTCAAACCAGACCATAATTTAAGACCTTTGTGAAAAATTCATTTGGACAATTTAATAATAGAGAAGATGTGAATCTTTTTTACTATGAGCATCAAAGCAACATTCTAAATAATGGGTCAATCCTATGTGACACTTTGTTCAAATCTAGGTTGATAAACGCCTCCTCCAAATCAATTATGAAAACAGATAGCTTACCTTCTGGCAAACTGCAGCTGTAAAGCTTATTAAGGAAAACTCTGAGAATTTTATCTACTGATACCTGAAGACAAAATTCACTTTAAAACGATCTGCCATCATCTGTGTTCAATATAAATAAAAGCAAGATCATCATTCTTAGAAAACAACATTCAAAGTTCCATCTATGATGTATATAACATATAGATGATAAAGCTTTTCACTGAGTTATTTCTCTTTACCTACTAGTTTACCAAAAGTCAAAACCTTCACTTCTCTAAATCAGAAAAGTACCTGATTAAGTTATCCGGCTGATATTAAATTCTAAGAATAAAGGCAATAAGAAATAATGGAAAATGCCTGGCATAATCCTGTACTATCTGAATCCCAAACGAGCTGTCTGTCCTTCACTCCTCAAACAGAGCAAAGCATCCTTCCAGTGAACGAGAGTTGTGCACTCACTAAAACCACACATAACTACGCTCGATGAGCACTGAGAAGGGAAGGACAGGGACAACACAAAATCCTTCACTGTTCTAACTTACACACGTGCTAACTTCATTTCCCACCTCAAGCTGCTGGTAACATACCCTAAGAGAGGAAAACATAATTCCTTTAAGTTTCCTCTCCTATAAATTCCTCCTTTCAAATCACAATATAGCAAATGTTTGCACCACTTCTGCATCCTCCTCTATTAGAATGTAATCTTCTCAAAATGTATTCATTCTAATTTATTGCAGTCTTTGCAAGGGAAAAAAGGTCAACAAGACATCAAATGAAATAAAATATACTCTGCGCTGTTAAAAAAAAAACCTCTCAGAATTACACAAAAAGAAATCAAGTTACATCACAAAGCCGCGCTAGGCCTGCAACATCAGCACCTCCGGTCGCAAGCTACTGCATGTTGAGGTACAAGAAATACCTATTTGGGGTAAACACCTAATGTGTTTTTTTAAAAAATCACCATTTACCTATAGCTGAGGCAGGAGCAGATTACCATCGCACAGGTGGGAGTTCAAGAACAATGGAAAGTTTTATCGATTTTTAATGTTATTCTAACAATTTTGATTTTAAAGAAATTTTAGTCGAATTTTAGAAAAAATCAATAATTTTCATGCTGTAATTAGTTATGCTATAATAAATACACACTCTCTTAATACTGGACTTAACTGCCTACCTAGTTTCCTACGTAATTAAAAGTACTTGCAGTAAGCAAAGATTCCTCATGCAGTAATACACATTTATAAATAGTGATGGTTTCACAAGGAGACTTCGATGGCATCCATACTTTAATGCAGAAGTTCAGAGATGAAAAAGGAATTTTAATGCTATCCGCTGCTTCTGCTGCTCCAGCTACAGGCTGGGTTACGCCGGCAGCAATGCACACGAGTCATCGGTGACTGTGGAGGCACAGAGGGGCCAGAGGAACACCAAAGTGGGCCTCGGGGGGCCACCACGGGGAGCAGTGGGGTCTGCCCCGGTACCGAGCCAGACTCTGCCTTCAGTGGCTCCCTGAAAATGCACATGTGTTTTGATGAGAGAAACTTTATTTTTATGGACGTTACAATTCAGGGAATGTGTTATCACCACAAGATGTGGAAGGATCAATCGCAAACTTAATTTTCATTCTACCAAAAAAAAAATGTTTAACTGAGCCCAACCATACCACAGGTGGTCCCCACAGCTCCCGAATACTTGGTGACTAAGAGACGAGAACAGTGCCGTGGATCCGAAGTCCCGCTGTGACTCAGACCATATACACGACTTCTCCACGCGCCACACTGGCTAACATAAGCCAGGTTGCTAGCCTTCGGGACAGTCCTGCAGCGTCCTTCTTGCAGAAACCCCAAATGCTCTCCCTGGCTCCACGTGACTCCTGTCCCTGATGACTTTGCGGCACGCCCTCTGCACAGACGAGGACGACCTGTCCACTAAAACGCTCACTCAGGGAGCCTTAAAAATCAGAGTCAGCGACAAAACAAAATCAACTCCAAAGTAAGGAAATGAGCGGCCTCCGCCAGGAAAGGCTGCCAGCGGGAGCCCACCGCCCCCGCCGCCCTCCAGAAGCTACCTGACAACTCCCCCATTAACAAAACACAAAGGAATGAAGAACCCACAGGAAACGAGCGGTGAAAGGATATCATCGCACTTCTTCTGATACTCTGTTAGCAAGTTACTGAAACAAAGAAAAGAATCGTTACTGTTGTCATTCTAGGAAAGATACTATGTTAAAGTCATGTTTCAAAACATGCACCTTTCTCCCATGCAACACTTCCCTTAATCACGGACGCCCACGCACACGTCACCTCACACTCCTTCAAAACGCCGCCCTGATACGAGCTTTTATCTGCAACCACTGGTATCTAAGTAATATCTTAGCTTATAAATTCATGCGACTCTTACAGAATTAAAAATAAAAGCTCACGCCATGGCCATGAAATACAGCGAGGAAATCTGAGGTCTAGTGCTAAAGCTAAGACGTCTCAGAGACAGAGAACATTAAAACAATTTTCCATTTTAGCAAAAATCACTTCCTAACCATGAGCCTCATTGTAAAGGCCAGCAGAGGGCTCATGGTGGGAACAGGGGGTCTCGGTGAGACGCTCGGGGTGCCCTCTCTTGGGTGGCAGGTGCATGAGGCTCAGCCAAGCTAGTGTGAAGATACTCACTCTGTATTAATGATTTTTTGCTTCAAGGTAATTAAAGCTTCAACATATTCATTTAAATTCTGAAAGAAAAAAACACAGTGCAGTCAGATGCTTGTTTCCACGGCACAAATCACTGCAAACACCTTCCCCGGGCGGGGCGGGGTGTTCCCGGGCAGACAGAAACGCATCGCAGGGCGCCGGGACGCCAGCCCGCAGTGCATGCGAAGGCAGGTGTCCCCGGCAAAGGACGGTAGGACCAGGGGGACTCGCAAACTGCGCTCCCTCCTACTAAGCTCCGGGCGGCTGATCAGAAGACCAGGAAAGCCCTTCCCCGAGGCTGTGACGACTCCAGGCGGCCCGCGGACAAGGCCTAAGGCGTTGACTGACACAAGGCGGCCTCGCACGGAGAGTGGCCACGCAGACCCACCGTGCTGCAGGGGGCCCCGCGGCCACAGCTCAGCTCCACGAGCCGCCGCTCAAGGCACGAGCAAAGCGTCTGCAGACGGCAGAGACTCTTGCAACGTGAGACCAGAACAAGCCAAAGCAACTTGGAATAAGCAAAAACTGAGAAGAAAACTTCAAAACTGTTCATTAATATAATGAGATAAATTCATGAAACAAGAACGAAAACAGTTCTTAGAAAAATCTGAAAAGTTCTTAAAAATTCAGAACACAAACACCCACTGGCATGGTCAAAAGCACGACGACGGGCGATGAGAAGTGCTGGGGAGGCTGCAGAGACCCTGGCGCCCTCCGACACGGCCGGGGACGTGAGGTGGCGCAGCTGCTGCGGAAAGCAGCGTGACAGGCCCTGTGCACGGCAGCGGACCTGCCCGCGCGATCCAGCAGTTCCACTCCGAGGAGGGCACCCAGGAGAGCTGGGGACACGTGTCCAGCCAGACGTGTGCGCTCTTATTTATAGCAGCATTATTCGCTAGCCAAAAAATAAAAATACACTCAGCGTCCATCGACGGATGGACGAATGTCCCACAGACACACACTGTGACCATTCCGCGACGAAGGACACGTGCTACAACACGAATGAACCTTGAGGACGACATGGCACGTGAGAAAAGCCAGTCACAAAGGCTGCATACTTCGTGATTCCATTTATAGAACTCTTTTTTTTTTTTTTTTGGCAAGGTAGCCCTTGGCTGACCTCACAGACTGCAAGGACCTTGTCAGCTTACAATCCCTTTTTTTTATTTTAAATTTTTTACGTCTATAGCACCTGGTCTTCCTAGGTGGTCTCCCATCCAAGGACTCACCAGGCCTGACCCTGCTTAGCTTTCGAGATCAGAGGGGATCGGGCTTGTTCAGGGTGGCGTGGCCGTGGACACTTGTTCTTAAGAAGCAAATCCACAGACAGAAAGCAGAATGGGGCGGGGGTGGGGGGAGAGGAAGGTTCGCAAAGGCCTAAGAGGAGGCGGGGCCCCGGGGGTGTCCACAAGCACACAGCGGCGATGTGCGTGGGTAGCCACGACCGAACTATAAAAGCCACTGCACTGTACACATTAAAAGGATGAATTTTATGGTATGTGAATTATAGCTCAATAAAACTAAAAACAAGGAAACAAGATAAAGGGTCAAAAGATTTGATATACATTTGTAAAAAAAGGTCCCCCACAATAAAGCAACCCACAGACGTGGGAGAGAATAAAGAAAAATGAAGACAATTAGGGTGTCTGTGCAAAAAGGTGTCACGTGCTCAACAAGTCCCCGAGACAGAAGCATGGGGAAGGCGGGGAGAAAATCAAAGAAACACTGACATTCACGGAAACAGCCCAGGAACGATGCCAGAAGTCCCCGATCTGATAAGGCCCAGCGCACGGACACAAACAGGATCCAAGTCGTGACACATCGGCAAAAAATTTCAAAACACCAGAGACGAGGCAAAGAGCCTATAGGAATCTCGAGAGAAAGATAAAATGAAACAAGTCACATACCAAGCATCTGGACTCAGCACGGCTTCAGACTTCAACAGCGAGCCAGAGACTTAGAGATCCTGAGATCTAGAAGGCAAGCCTTCGAAATTCTGAAGACAAATGAATTTCACGGCAAAATTCTGTACAAACCATCAACCATCGTGACGGTAGAATGGACATTTTCCAATTCCCCAAGTCTCCAAAAGCCCCTCCCAGACGCCCCTGCTGAGGGGTGCGCTGCAGGGCGTGAACCGAGGACGACGTGGGACACACAGGTAAGGGGACCCTAGGATGGTGCTGAGTGCCAGACTAGAGATCCAAAGGCTCAGAGGGGAGGTTCCCCCGAAGCAGAAAACGACAGACCGCCCGGTGGAATGACAGCATTAAAAGGCTAGTTCTCCCTAAGAGACAGAGAACTGCAGGTGAATGAATATGGCTGGTTTTCAGCATGCGTTTGAATTACGATTGTTTTTAAGTAAAAGCAATTCTTCCTCTTTTTTCCCCATTGTTTCGAGCTCTTTGCTCGTCAACCTCATCTTCCCCACCTTGCTTCCAGGTACCACCTGTGACGCCAAGCTCTGGGCCAGACACAGTGCGGACACCTCAGGCTCCAGAGTCACACGCAGCTGGATTCAAACTCCCGCGCCCCCACTTTCTGGCTGAGTGACCTTGGGCCAATTTATGTGGCCTCTCCCTGCCTCAGTGCCATCTCCACGGCACGGACAAGGAGACGGACACTGGGAGGCCACGCAACGGGCTTGTTACCAGACTACAGAGGATGAGCCCGAAACGAAGCGACTCACGGAGCCCGTGGCGCGCAGCGAGCACTCAGCACTTTGAAGACGAGGACGCCGAATTAACGACGTAATCGTTAACCAGGGGACCGAGAGAACACGCAGGAGAGGCAAGGCAGCCGGAACCCACTCAGCTGAGCTCTGAGCAGCAGATGGGTAGCGCGACTCTGACAGTGACCTACCCAGACCGAAACTACGCTGAGAAAACTGGGGGGCTGCTCAGGGGTGGCGGGGCACGGGACAGAGCGCTCGGTCCTCGCCTCCCAGAGCCAGAGATCCACACGTCTAAATCTGAAAAAGAGGTGGCACCACGCGTCTGTTATCCGACGACAGGAAAGGTCATTACGAACCACAATGAACTGATGGGGAGGGGTGGCTGAGGCCGGGACTTCGGGGGGTCTTAGCCAATCCTCTATGTTCTCGTGTAACCCTAACAGGAAGGAAAACTTAAACTCACGGATCGTAGCGCTACGCCGGGGAAACACAGGTACGTGAACCTGACCTCGGGTCTCCGTGGCTTCCTAGCCCCGGACGGGCGCCCTCCCAAGGCCTGGCTGGGCAGCAGCCCCACTGGGTCAGACAGTGCAGGCGGCTCACGAAACACTCTCTTCTCTCCAACCTGATGCAAGTGTCACTGACGTCGGTTCCCACGAGGTCTCCCACCAACGAGCCTCGGCATCAGGGGCCCCGAGCAGGCCGTCCGGCTGGAGGGCACCTGGAGCCCCCGGGGACCCCGGGCCTCCAGGAAGCAGCGAGGTCCGGTGCTCCTGTCACCGAAGGGACGGGCGCCGTGGGTTCTCTGAGCACCGCGTCCCTCCCAGCAGCCCGCTCCTTCTGGAACGCCTCCTGCGTCCGCTGGAGGCCCAGACCGGCTCCCAGGGCTCTGCGCTCCCCTCACGTCACTGCCCCCAGCTTCCGTGTCTCTCTGCCCTCCGGCTGAGCGGCTCAGCGTCACCGTCACCCACGCAGGCGCTGGTCCCCCAGCGCCGCCCCCAGAGCAGCCCGTCCTGTGACTCAGGCTGCCGTCCGGCCCCCGCGCTCCCTCACGCATCTGTCGTACAGCTGAGAGAGAGAGAGAGAGGTCCTTGGTGCTCCCTGCCCCCGCTCCTTCCCGCAGAAGTGGGATGAGCCGGGGCGAGGGGGCCGCAGGAAGCGGGGGGCAGTGCGGTGAGGAGCAAGCCGGGAGGCTGGGGACTGAGACGGCGACGGCCGGTGTGGTCTAAAGCACAGCAGTGCGAAACCAGCAAGGACAACACGTGGACAGTCAGCATACAGTCGGTGACGCAGGACAAGCAGGCCGCCTCAGTGCCACTGTGACACTGCTGGCGTTCTGGGCTGGAAGGTTCTCCGCTGCGGGGCTGTCTGTGCACTCTGCGGTGTCACCAGCTGGCCGGAGCACTCCCCCGTCCCCGAGCTGTGTGTGCGAAATGTCACCGCAGCAGGCCTGACACTGCTGGCCTCAGGAAGGCCGCGCGCAAGGCGGGCCCTGGGCTGCAGTCTGGGAAGCTGGATTTCTGGGGGTTCACGCCACTCCCCGACTGCTGAGAGTGGCACCCTGTGCCTACCCTGTGACGCGTCCGGCCTCCCTTCAGGGGTCTGGCATTTCGGGACTTGCTAGGCAGGAAGTGCCCAGGGGATCAGCCTCTAAGAGACTCTCCCATCTAACATACTTGATGAGTCTCCACTGGGCACCCCTGGGAGACAGCGAGTCCCCCCACCTGCTTCCCTCTGGACTGCACCCTCTCCGGTTCTGCTGCGTTCCCTTCCGCTAGAAGAAACCACGCCCGCAAGAACCACCTGCTGAGTCCCGAGTGCTCGCAGCACACCGCTGAACCCTATGTGACTCTGTAACCTCAAACTGTCCCAGCATTGTTCCCCAGGGAACACAAGGCTCTCTCCACTCTTCAAGCCTTCATGAAAAGGTGAGATCAGAGCCTGCAGAGACAGACAGTGATACGCAACGCACACCCCCGACAGGACCCTGAACCAGAGGCGCCGTCGCCGGCCTGCGCGAGCCCCAGCGGCTCTGTGGGCTGGACGGGGCGGACTCTGCACTGACCACGGCGCCAGTGCCCAGATTGGGGAAACGGCGGACAATGCAGAACTGTTTTCATAATCTGTGGATGGCGTGAAGAGAGTACCTGAGCTCTCTGCGTTATTCTGGTGACTTTCTTAAACGTTCCAAAGTATTTCAGAACAATTTTTCCAGATCACGCTAACCACAGCAGCTGCTCTGCTGGAGGGGGTGCGGCTCACTGTCCAGCTCGAACCCTCTCCGGTGCGCTGCACTGCTCATCAGTTTGCTGGCTGTTTACCAGGTGCTCACAGTTGGAAACCAAAGGCGACGGTGCCCCCTCTCTGAGCGGGAGGACGACACCCCATGACCCCCCGCCGCACAGCAGGGAGGCAGGCATGTCCGCCCCTCTCCAACTACGCTCGCCCCGAAGACATCTGCGTGGTGCTGGTTCCTGGGGAGCCCCTCCCTTCCGCTGCCCTCACCTGACTCTGGGCCTCCCCCATCACGAGCTACGGGCCCTTGCACGTGACACGCCCTCATCCTCCACGGTCTCCTGCGTCTCTCCCTCCTGCTAACTACGGATTATCCTTCCGAACCCGGCAGAGTCACTTCCTCTGTGAAGCCTCCGCTGCTGTCCGAGGTGCTGCGGGCGCCAGGGCATCCCGCGCACCGCCCAGCACAGCACCCCCGCGTCCTGGCGGCCGGCTGCTCCCCACCCATCTGTGAGCGCGCCCACAGCACGCGCCCCAGGCCACCTCCCCTCGTGCCTGTTCCAAACCCGTCAGCTCTGCCCTGAACGAAACTGGTAAGAAGAACCCGGAGGACAGGGTTTACCCGCCATCAGAACCAGGCGACTCGAGGCGGCCTGACGTAAAGCCGCTTCAGCTGCACACCTGTTCAGCCGGGCCCAGCCTCACCAGAGCAAGGCCCCCGTCGGCTCGCCAAGTCTGGCGACCCGTACGGACAGAGGGCTACAGACCCGACGCCACCGCCACCCATCAGATGAGAAGATGGGACGAGGGTGTGAGACTACACGTAAGACGATGCAGAGCGTGCGGCCCAGCCACACCCCTCTGGACCGAGCCGCGCCTCGGCAAGGGCGCCGTGTCCCTCCCGCACGAAGGAGAGGACGGCAGGGAGGGGGCAGACGTGGAAGCGACCTCCAGTTCAGGACAGGGGGCTGTCCTCCCCGCGTGGAGCCGCCTCAGTCCCCTGGCCGTCGTCCCGTGAACTGCCACCAAGGTTTTCAGTTTCTCTTAAACGACAGAACATACACACTCCTCCACTCCCCTAGCCCCACCGTGCTTTCCAAACACAGCTCTCACGATGAACTCGGCGCCCACCCCCCGCCTCCTCTCTCGCTTTCCTTAGCCGTGCGTGGGGGGCCCTGGAGGCACCGCGCTCCACCAATGGCAGCTGCGGGAGCGGGTGAAAGGCCCCGGCTCTGCCGGCACCCCAGGCCTTCGCTCCCACCTTGCCGGCCTGCTTTCCCCTCTCCTGCCTCTGCCAGTTTTCACACCACTCAGATTTCAGATCTGGGCACCTTTTACCGCCCTGACCGGAGATCTGGCCACTGCAGCTTCTTGCAATCAGAACCTCTCACTTCTCTCTATTCCCGTCCCCGGGAAACTTCGATTACCCCAGGCTTACATCGCCACCAGCACGCACGACTAAGTAACTTAGCCAGCTAGTCGCACTCCTCCAACCCGCCCTGCACACCGCCACCTGCCATTCTGACTATAAGCACTGCCACTGCGTGGTGACGACAAAACACCCTCCACGGCTCCGGAACGCTGACAGCGACAGAACGAACTTTAAGGTGGTGGCCGTGCAAGGTCCCCTATAACCGGCTGTGAATCTGTTTTGCACACTTACTCTGCAACCCCAGCCTTGCTCCAGAGACTCCGCTCACAGCTAACACCCTCGTCCCCTCAGGAGTCGTCCCAGGCGACAGGACATCGAATGCAATGGCCTGTCCAGATGTTCGGATGCGTCTGCAAAGCAAGACCCTCCGCCTGTTTTTGTAAACAGTTATTTCTGTGGGATACGCCCACGGCCACTCCCCCAGCACTGCCTGTGGCTGTCTGGACAGCATGATGGCAGAGAGGGTTAGCAGTGAGCGAGACCACCCACAGCGCCCAACGGCCGTGACCTGCCCCTAAGGGACAAAGTCCGCGGACCCCTGGATTCACTGCTTTAACAGGATCACTCCGATCGCTATTCTGAACACCAAGAGAGGGACTGTGGCGGGTGGGAGGGCAGAGACTCCTGTGGAGGTCACTGCCATCATCTCCGAGTCACAGGTTACAGTGGTTTGCGCGAAGGGGGCGGCAGTGGGGACAGGGAGAAGAGCATGGATAGCAAGGTGGGGCCCAGAGAATCGGCTAAGGGACTGGACGCAGGTTTGGGGAAAGGAGGAACCACGGTTGCCATCTTGTTGCCGGCCTGAGCAACCAGAACACAGCTGCCACTTTTAAGCGAGATGGGACTTCTACAGGCAGACCGGGGTTCGGAAGGTCAGGTCCACCCCTGGAAATAATTCACACCAGCTGTCTCCTGCACGAAAGCCTCCAGTGACTCACTCTCCTTTCCAAGTAAAAGCAGAGGCCCTCACAAAGGTCTCAGTGGCCCCCCAAATTCACATGCTGCAATCTAACCCCCAATGTGACATGGGGTCTTTTGGAGGTGACTGGGGCATGATGACAGAGAGCCCAGAGCGCTCTCTTCCCCTTCTGCTGTGTGGCACAGCCGGAGAACAGCCAGGAACTGGCCCTCACCAGACCCGGACCTGCTGGTGCCTCGATCTGGGCCTTCCCAGCCTCCAGAACGGTGAGAAATACATTTCTGTCGCTTCCGAGCCTCCGAGTTTATGGTGCTGCTGTAGCAGCCCGAACAGATGTCGATACCAACACCCACCCGGCTGCACGGCCTCCCTGCCCTTCCCAAGCACGCCCGGCGAGCGCCTGTTAGGGGTCCACACGGATCTTTCCAGTGTCTGGAATGCTCTTCTCCCAACATCCAGAGAGCTCGTTCTCTCAGCCGCTCCCCCTTGCTGAAATAACCACTGTGAGGCCTCCCCAAGACCCCTTACTGAAATGCCACCAGCCACCGGCCCCTTCCTCGCCCACTTGTTTCCCCCACTTCTCTGCTCAATTTATCTCCAATGTATTTATTACCTTCTCGGGTAATTGGTTTAACCTGTCTCTTCCCCACCTCCCGGGGCGGAAGCTCTGAGCACGAGTATTTGTGTGTTTCCCCCCAACCGCTCTGCCTGAAACACAAGTGGCCTACAAATATCTGTTAAGTGAGTGAACTGGTCCAAAAATTATTTATTATAAGATTCAAGAGAATTCCACTCATGTTCCTGAGGTTTTTTGGGGAGGGGGGAGGGAAGCACATTAGAAATGCCCATAATGCAGTTCAACTCAGACAACGATTTTATTCAGTTCTTCTATTCCAGACTGCCTGTGCACTGTCTCCCTTTCCTCCCTCCTGTTCCTAACCATTAAAACGTTTGGGGTCCGTCAGTTCATAGATAACACAGTAATGGAAAGGAGAAAAAAAAAAAAACACGAAGTTTTTCCTGATGGCCGATCAGGCCTACATTCCTTTCCCGTCTCATCTCTCCAGCCACTCTCCCCTCTGCTCTGTGCTTGCACAGACCAGACCCAGCTGTGCTCCTTACAGATGTTTCTCCTCTTGGCCACTGACCTTTCCACTCCTTAATCCCTCTACCGGGAGAGCTCCTCCCACACCTCTTCCGGTCAGCTCCTTCTCCTCATTCAGATCTCCCAATGGCACAGCCTCAAACACACCCCACCTGCCTCCCCAGCTGACAAGACCACCATTCAAACTGCGCTTTTTCTTCCTAACACTTAAAACCTTCCGAAGTCTTATGTGCCTACATATAATCTTACCCATTTTTCATGACTGTGTGCGCCTAACGCCTGGAACATTAGGTAAAACAGGTGCCTGTTTAATTCCATCTAGAAGGTACGACGGGGCGGAGTTCCACGTAACCATTAACGACACGGACAGCCAGAGGAGTCTCCCCACATCGCACAGCTAGGAGCGTCTAGCTGGAAAGGGCTATTTCCACTACCTCACGACTTGTAGCCAGACACCAGAAAGTCCTTTTCTGTCGCTACACAGACCCGGCCGCGCAATCGTTAAAAACTTCCAGTTATGGGCCAGCCTTTAATGGATGACTGCCCCTCCCAGCCAAGCCATTCGTTGCGTAAAACCTTGCCTCCAGGCAAGAAATATTTAAGGACCAGCCAGAACGATCAAAAGCGTTATCCTCGGAGAGAAAGCATCCCTCAGCATCCTGCCCACCACAAGGCCAGCCCTGGGGAGCCCTGAGGCTGGGTGAGTGAAGGAAAGGGCGCTCGGGAACCAGCTAGCTCCGCCCCTCCCCCCGCAGCATCCCCGTAAATGAATACTGGGTTCCAACCCTAAATAAAGCAAAGGAAGCCGTTCCCAAAACAAGTGCAGGAGAAAGGGGTGCGGGGAAGGGGACGGGCGGGGGACTTCCGCCGAGCAGCGGGAGCAGCCCCCCGCCCAGGCCGGCCCGGGCCTCCGCGCGCCCCCCGCTCCAGGGACGCGCCGCACCTGCTGCAGGGAGGCGCAGCCCTGACACCGCGAGAGGCCCGCCGCCGTCCCGGGAGCCGCAGAGTGGGTCTCGCCCGGCATCATGGTGCCGCCGCCGGGCCCGGTGGGCCCGCGCGCCTCAGGGACCCGCGGCCTCGGCCCTGTGCTGCCTCTGCTGCCTCTGCTGCCGCCGCCGGGGCCGCCGCCTGCCAGGCCGCTTCCCGCCGCGTCCGGGCGGGTCCATCCGTGCACAGAGGTCCCCGTGGAGCTGGCGCCGGGCTCTCCGAGACAGAGCTGCCGCGGGCTCGGGACAGAAACGCTACCCGGCGCGGCCCCCGAGCGCGACGCCGCCCAGCCAGGACCCCGCCCCGCCCTGGCTCGCCCCGCCCCTCGGCGCGGCGCGGGGCGCCCGAGGCTGCGCCTGAGCGAAACGGGGCGGCGGGCCGCGCTGACGCCGTGCGCCGCGCCACAGGGGGGACTCCGGGGACAGCGGGGACGTCGAGATGCCCTCCTTCCACCGCGGGGGCTTCGTGCTTGCCGTCAGCCGGCAGCGTGGAGGACTTCTCATGGACACCTAAAACCTCCATGAGGGGGTGGTGGCCCCGCGATGACGTCATTCTGGCGCGCCTGCTGGATTGGAAGGACCGGGCCCTGGCTGGACAAGTGCGCGATTCACCGCTAGGGGGAGCCGCGCCGCCGGAGTCCGGCCGGTCCCGGGGGAGAAGGGAGGACTACAGTTCCCGACGCCCCGCGCGGCGGGCAGACTGCGAGCGGTCCCTCCGGCCGCGCCCGCTGCGCTCCTGCGCCTCTGCCACCGATCCCGTTCCTTCCTGCGGGGACGCTTTTCCTCCCAGCCGCTCCCTCCGCCTGCCGTGGTCCACGTGCGGCCCGACCCCGCGCACCTGGGCCTGGTTCCGAGACCCGTCCCCGCGGTCCCCTGAAACCTTGGCAGTGGTGCAAGCGCGCAGCAGGCGACCCGGCCACCATTTAGTGGCAACAGCCAGCCACTACCATGTCCCATTTTAATACCTGTTGGGAGGGGAAAAAAAAGAAAAATCCCACCCGGCCGCATCTGTTGGGTAAATTCAAGCCCTGACCCTTCGCTTGACCTCAGTTTTTGCCATCAGAAGCCTCCCGCGACCGCCCCACGTCTGGTTGTGAAGTTCACTTCTTAACATTCAATAAATACAAGCATCGCACGTGTCAAGTGGACGTGCAGAACTTACCAGCTTTGGCCTCAATCTTCAGCACTTGCAACTGGAAACACCCCTTCCAAGAAGGCAGTCTGGATTAATCTCCAAATCTCGCACCCCTACCGCGGCTTACACACACACACACACACAGGCTGACACTTGCTGTGGAGTGCAGGGACCATATATCCAGCTCCTACCATTTAGCACCTGACCGAGGAGGCATCCTAACGGATCCACGTGCCCGTGAGCGGAAAGCAAGAGCAGGGCAGAAAGGGAAAGGAGAAGTGAGCAGGCGCACAGTGGGACGCAGATGCGCGTAGGAAGTCAGCCCGTGTGGCCCACCAGAGAAAGGAGTCACGACTTGCGTGGGTCCTGATGGCTTTCCATTTCTGGCTTCCGATCCTAGACACATGCGTGTTCACAGCAGCTTCCCTTTTATTTAAGTTTTCCTACATGAGTGCCTCCCCCACAACCACACACACACACACACACACACACACAGTACCTTATTGGGGGAGGTACCAGCGTATCCTCCTGCTTTCTCGTCCCTCTGCTCTGTCCACCCACACCCACGACAGACCTGTCTTTGCTCACCTGCCTGTCTTCCCTTTGCTGGACAGCATCCTCCAGCACTACACGTGGTCACGTGCTAATCCATCTCCCCTTCCAGACCTGAATTTTGCCTCCTCATCCCCAAGTAACGCCTGCCTCCCTTTTCATGTCTTTTTCACGTAATATTTTATAACCCCACACTTTGACTTGGAGTATAGTGATATTTATGTCTCAGAGGTGAATTTTCCTTTTAAATCCTGCGAACTGTTGTGCACAGTTAAGTGCTCAATGAATGCCAGTGAATTACATTTGCTGCAACTACTCGATGGTTAAGAAGCAAAAGCACTTGTGTTCAAAAATGAAAGTGCGCTTGCGTCTACTGCCTTTCTCAGAATCAGTTCCTAGGACGTTTAAAGAAAGAAGCAAAAGTCTCGTTTGCATAGCACAGAGGGAGTAAATTCTTAAAGGGCCACACGGTAAATATTTTTGGTTTTAGGGGCCCTATTCGTTTCTATCATTTTTTTGTTTTTTTAAAGATCACTTCAACACGTAAAAATCTTTCTCACCTTTTACAGGCTTACAAAAAACAAATGTAATTATAGAAAAGAATGGAAACTGATGTAAATCACTGAGGAATACTGAAGATTAATATTGTTCCTCTTTTGTCACATCTGTTTTGTCATTGTTATGAAAACAAACAAGGAAATGTCTACACTCTAGAAAGTGGTGAACAGTGGCTTTGGAACCACACACCTGGCTGTAAATTCTCACACTAGTGACTTAACTTGAGCTGGTATTTCTTTAGCACTAATTTAGGTGAAAAGTGACAGGATCAGGCTGAGTCCTTAGGATCCACTATCAGAGAGTGGTTGTTAACAATTTATGGATGGCATTTTTTTTCTTTTTTGAAAACAGAACAACTTTGTGTTTTTCTGTCGCAGTGTCCTAAGACCTGCAGGGATGTTTAGATTTTGGACCCTAATTTGGGGGCTTCCCTGTGCTTCTAGGGTCCAGTCTGCTGCTTAGAGGATCTGACTACAAACTCACTTCTTGCCCCAGACTCGTCTCTCACCTCCCACGTGCTTGCTAACCGCTTGAAACCAATTCTTTGGACTATAACGTCATTGAGAGGTGCCTGGCGGTTTAATCTATTAACATGCGCCTCATAGACTTGCTGTAGAATTCCAGGAGGTTTACCCATCATCATTCGAAATGGACAGCTGTTTACTCGTCGGGAGTGCTTACATCTTGCTTTACGAAGAGCTGTCCTTCCACGTGATGCATTCACCGTAAAAAGATGGGCTGCGTTTTCTCTCTCTCTCTCGCAGAGCCTGAGATGCTTTACGGGGTGGTCTGCAACTCCGGCAGTCTCCAGGTCGGGGATAGTATCCGATTGCGCCCCGTGAATTTCCAGCCCTGGGGCGTAACGCTGCCGTGTAGGCCCACAAGGTGTCCGTCTTTCCCTGCCTGCGATGTAGACGCAGCCCGAGCTTCCGCCCACCATTCTGACGCAGCGGCCCCTTCCCGGGGGAGTGGCAGGCCGCTCTCTCGGGCATACTAGGGTGGGAGGATCTTTGTGGGGACCCTCTGCCCGTTCACACCCCCCTGGGCTTAGCGCTGAGCCTCTTTGCTACAGCGCTGCTCACTCCCCCGGGGGGTGGTGGCATTTTAGCTTTGTCCCCAGGGATCAGCAACAGGCCCTGTGCCTTTGCTTAAAGCCACAGCCCCCCCCCCACCACCAAAATAATGCAAAATCTGGCTGTACTTTATCGGATTAGGTCACGCCGAAAAAGAGAAGCACCCCACCTCTCAGAGTGTATCCACAGCGTATTCGAAGGTTCTTCCCTCATTATTCGGTCATGAAATTCACTGCTCACGTCTTTCTTTTGAAACAATCAGAATCTGATCCTTGCTTGTTCCCAATACATTTATTTTTATATCTAAACCAAAGGAGACTTGGCTTTTTTTTTTCCCCACTCATTTTTATTTACGAAGGGTGGCAGTAACTCCAGGTGAATGTAGGTGAATGCCTCACATGTCCGTGGTCAATTTGAAGCTCAAGATCAAGAAAATCTCACCAGTCGTTCTCATCACAGCGTCCCCACCCACAGGCCAGAGGACACTGGCGTGACATGAAATTCTTTATTCCCTGGAGAGACACAGGAAATAGCACTCTGCTGATAGATGATATTTTGAACTTGAAAAAAAAATAAGAGATGGGTGAAGAAATCTTAACTTAGTATTTCCCAAAGTTTTTTGACTAAAAAATACGTGAGAAAATGTTTCTTCTTTTTTAATCAGACTTGCTCACAACGAATGAACTGCTACTCTGACAACCTTCTGGGAAATGATGCAAGTCAGCACCGAATTTAAGAACGTAATGCAGAACTGAGCGAACATTCAATGCTCTAAAGCTGTTCACCAAAATCGCGAGTCCAGAACCACCAAGCGAAAGGCAACGTTGTCACCTTCATGATAAGCCTTCACGTTCGAGGGAGCGGTTAATGGCTCTTAAACGCAGAAAGCAGTTGAGACCTGCTTTCTGATTAAAGCGGGTGTTCAATACGGACAGCCAGTGGCTTCAGCTGCTGCATTATTTAATGTCCTCCATGTTTAGTTAATGTGTTTGGTTGAACGAGACCATCACTTTCGAGAAGAGCCTTTTCTCCGAAAGCCGCAGAGAGCGTGCCCCAGATGTCACAAAACAGCCCCAAGAATTCTGCCACCAGCAAGAGTTCTGAATTATTTCATGACATCAGCGCGGAGTGGCCCCTCCTGAACCTTCCTGTTTATATACGTTTAATGTCACTAAACGCTAGACCAATTTTCACAGCGAAAGTCAAACTTGACGACTGTTTCTGCTCAGAGAGCCTGTTTCTTTCTCATTTACTCTCTGTCAAACGCACCGCCTACTGGACACCAGTGGTGGTCACATCTCCAGCGAGAATGTCCCCACTCATTCATCCCTCTCAGCCCCTGGAGGAGTCGTGGCCGGCATTTCTTAATACCTACATCATAGTAACAAGTCATTGCAGCTGCAAAGAGCCTCTCTGTGTTGCAGACTCGGGGACAGTGAGCAGCAGGAGAGGAGACGCGCACACGAGCGTCTGCGTGAGCTCGGGCGGCCGGGCTCTGGCTGCAGACTCCGCCGCTCGGTCCTGGGCGCGGAGCCCCGGCCAGGTGATGACCGTTAAATGACGTCATCCGATACACCCGGTGTACTTAGGAGGAGAGGCGGACACGCCGGCACTCTGTGTGCTCAGAGAGGAGGCCGCCTGAGGACAGGCAGGGAGGCGCCACCTGCAAGCCAGGGGCAGAGGCCTCAGGAGACGGCGAACCACCCCCGCCTGGATCGTGGACTCCCGGGCTGCAGATGAGAGGGACACGTGGCCGAAGCCACTCCGCCTGTGGCTTTTCCCTGCGGCACCCCGGCAGGCCAGGGCGCCGCTGGACCGTTATGATGACCCCGAGTGGACGGTTCTGATGACCCCGAGTGGATGGTTCTGATGACCCCGAGTGGATGGTTCTGATGATCCATCAGGGAGAGGCTAGAGGTCCCACAAACCACAAGGGTGTCGTGATAAGAAACCAACAGATAACATATTCCAGGAATAACAGTCAGCAGAAGGCTTCGAGTTATGAAAAAAAATAAAAATAAAATAACGCCACAGTGATTTATTAGAAATCTGTGCTGGATTTGTGACAAAGTGGCTAAACTGAGGCTTTGACTCGCCCCTTGCGAATCAAGACGTTTCACGAGGCGGCCCCTCTGAAAACCACGCCCCTCTAGGAAGCCACGCCCATCTGGAAGCCACGCCCCTCCGAAAGCCACACCCCTCTAGAAAAGCCACGCCCCTCTGTAAGCCACGCCCATGTTCTTCGTGAGCGAGGATTTCACATCCCGGGAGCAGAGGTACTCGGTGTCCCCGTGGATGGATGAGGCTCGGAGTAGCTTGTCGTTTCCTCACCGAGCACGTGCCCCGAAGTCGGCCCGAGAACCCAGGTCACCTGGTGAGGTGGCCTCCTTGCTTCCCGGGCCCATCCCCCGTGGGGCCTCTTGAGGCCCGTCCAGCGTTTCCTGGGGGGCGGTCGCTTGGCTTCTCCACTGTGGCCTGTCCTGCGTCTGCGGGTCACACGGGAGCTGGTGTCCCGGGCGGCCTCGGGGGGCTCCGGGCTTCCGTGGGCTGCTCGCACCTGTCTGCTCTGCCTGGGGGAGCCCAGGGACGGCTGTGACCTTGCAGGGGTGACACTGGAGCCAGGGATGGAAGGCCGGTGGGGGAACAGGCCCCGGGGGCGCTGGGCTGACAGCTGTCCCTACTCTATGTGCAGGGCTCAGAGGTTTCCATTGACCCGCGGCGCTGGCAGCTCAGGTGACACCCGCAGGAGCCAATGGCAGCCGAGCCGTCTCCCCAGCCCTGTGGGCTCGAGGGTCACTTTCTCATCAGACCCGAGAGAGTCCGCTTTCCCGGGGGGACCAGGCGCCCTGCAGTGTGCAGAGCGGGCCCCTAGGTGGCAGCATAGCGCCGAGCGGCCGGAGGGACTAAGGCCACAGTGCTGGCCAAGTGGCCGCGTGGCCGGACGCGGGCGGGGCGGCCACTGGGCAGTGTCACCACGGGGTTGGGGGCCCGGCGGTCCAGGGGGAAGGGTAAGGTCTTTGCGAGCAGGGAGGGCTCGGGAGAAGGACTGAGATGCGCGTGGGTAGAGACGGGACCCTAAGAGCCTCCCCGTCCCCCAATCCCGGAGGCCCAGGGCCCCGTGTGGGCTCCGGGCACCCGGGTCAGAGCGCATGCGCGGCTGAGGGTGGACGCCCGGCGCTCAGCGGATGGGGGTCGGGACATGCCAGGGGCAGCCCCGGGGTCATCAGCCATGGCGACACGGCCACACCTCACCCAGGTGGGCTGTGTGAGGGGCAGCCCGATGGACCAGGCGTGTCTTATGTGGTTTTACACGCAACTCACAAAAATGGGGGCTGCTTCTTTTTGATGATAGCACCATCGAAAATCAAGTAAAAGGATGCGAGGCTTTTACATATGCGCACAAAAATTCCAGGGCTGTTCCTGGAAAGTCACAGCCAAAGGAAAGTGTCCACAAGGCGGTTCATTGTGTTTTAGTCTGGACACTGTTTTGACCACCTATATACTTCCTGTCTGAATCGTGCGTCCTCAGAAAATCCAAGCAAGTGTTAGGGACACTAAGGATCCACTCGTCCGTCTGTCATTTGGGCATAGTATTCAGGCACATTTCTCTGTCACGTTTTTGTTGAAGGAATAAGGAGCCAGGTGTGAAGCACGATTTCCCAGCATTCCTGAGTGCGTGTCTGCGGGGACAGAAGGGGTGGGGACGGGCCTTTCTGCTGGTGTGGGGTCTTGTGGGGCGTGAGCACAGCACGGGCCCTGCTGGCAGAGGCTGGGCAGGGGGCAGACTTCCTGGGCTGTTAGAAGGCCCAAGGGCAGGCCAAGGTCACATGCTCCGGACTAGCGTGGATGCTCCCGGATCCGTAGGGGCTGGTGTGAATTGAAGGCTCTTTGGACAAAGCCGGAGAGGCGAGGTGTGGGACAAATCCATGGGGCTGCGTTGGCCTTCGGAGCTGGAATGGGCCTGGACCTTCCCTGGGGAGGTACGGGGCCTCCTTGTCCTCTTTTTCGAGCCCCACAAATGTCCTGAAGGTGCCCGAGTGTCTTCTGGTCATCTTCACTTAGTCTGCCACCCATGTGGAGACACAGATGTCACCTACGTCGTTGTCCCGGCTTGCTCTAGCCAGCAGCAGCTCACCCCTCCCGCAGTGAGAATGGACACACACACACACACACACACACTGTCTAATTCCTTCCCAGTGATGACTTTCTAACTTGCACGGTGTCACGCCCGACGCGAGGCTGGCACCGCGAGGCCGCGCGTGGGAGTTCCGTCTCTGCGGACGCTGCGGGGTGCGCCTGCCGCGCAGAAAGCCGCTGCTGGGTGTTCGCGCCCCGCTCGGCGTCTCTGCGAACCGTCCGCCGGGACCGAGCCGGATTGCGTGTTTACTTTAAATCCATGTTGTTTGTTATACCCGGGCCGGGCAGAATCCCAGGGGTTTGCCTACGAACGTCTCGTTTAATTCCCAGAACAAACGGGCCAGGCCCTGTGACATCAGAACAACCTGGTGGAGCCCGGCCCGCGGGTCCCGCCTGCGACCCACCTCCCGAAGCATTCTCGTGAAACACGCTGCTTATCCACCGTTCGTTTTAATCATCGAATAGTCTGTTTAATGTGTGTGTGTGTGTGTGTGTGTGTGTGTGTCTGCGTGTTGGTTTCAGCCTAATAGATCTGCAGGCAAGGTTCGAGATGCCCACCCATGGCATGTCACCGGACATAGAACCATAGAGAAAATGACTAGAGGGGACACAGTCTACGGTGGCCAGGCACGTCACCCAACTCCTTAGCTGAAACAGGTCTCTCTCTCCAAATCCAGCCTTTTCTCCAGGCCTAGTGTCAGCTCGCGAATTGCTTTGCACAGAAAAGCCAGTCGGAGGCTAACAGCCCCACTGATAACGGCGGTATTTTCTCTTCCGTGTGTGCGTCAGGCTTTGGGGAGATGCGATCTAGCCCACGATTCTTGCTTGCGTGTAAATTCACACTTGTTCACACAATTGCATTTTCTACAGCAAAGTCAGGTTGATAGTACACAAGCGTTTACTCAACTCAGTAATTAAATTTAGACGTGGACATGGTAAAGAATGCAATTTTAATACTTTAAGACGCTGCACTCACGACTCGTAAGTAGCTGCTTCTGCTGCCGCCTAAGCAGGTGAGGAGCTGACGCCCGTCTCACCTCGCCCCGTGTCCCCACGGGCTCCGCTGGGCGGGAACGCACAGATTCTTTGGCTTCGGCATTGTCTGTGCCTTGGTCGTTTGCTAAGCTGAAGAATTTAATAGGACACTAATGAAACCGCAGAGGTTAATTAGTTCTCGTCGTTGAACTGCCCCTGCCCTGACGTATTACAGAGACGCGGACACGATA
>PVKZ01005454.1:0-53107 GCA_004027375.1 Macroglossus sobrinus | reverse complement strand
GGGAAGGGAAGGGAAGGGAAGGGAAGATGAGGGAGGACCATTCCAGGCTGGACAAGGGTCGTAATGGCTTGGGAGACAGGCGACAGAGAAGAGGAACCCAATCAAACAGAAAGTTCTAGCTCAGCCTGGAAACCCAGAGGCACCTCAGATGACGAAAGCTTAAAAGAAGACTGAGTTTCGATTTATGAGAAAATGGAGACCAGTGTAGACTTGTGATCAGGAACTGCCATGATAAAAGTGCCACATTAGAAAGATCAGTGTTATCTGGTTAGAGGGATAAAACACGGTCCAGAGAACACAGAGAGGGTTGCTGCAGTAATCCAAGTTCAAAGTGACGAGGGCTATGACTAAATGGGCTCAGTAGTGCCATCTTCGCCCGTGAAAACGGCTGTATTTACCAGGCGCCTGAGAGCAATTGCACAAAGGAACAGGAATTCAAGTGCCTACTTTCTATTTTGTCGTTCTAAATTCCAATGGAGCAACAAGACTAACAGGCCCCTCATAGCACAAGGTGGAGTTGTGGGGAGTGGGCGGAGAGGGAGATAGTGAGGAGTCATGTGGAGTGAAGAGTTTAAGAAGAGAAACGAGCAGACCTAGTGTCCTCATTTCCTGTCACTGCTGTAACAAATTATCACAAGCCTAGTGCTTAAACCACGCAAATTTATTACATAAACCACATGCTTTGTTTACTCACTGGCCAGGACCTTGTCATATGGTCACAGGGAGATGAAGGTATGTGGATCTGAGATGGGCCGGCCAGCCAGGGGTGTCTGTCACATCCCAGAGAACTACTTCCTTAGAGGAAACAGGAAGCTTTCAGATGGAAACGAATCGTTGCTTTGCAATCGAGCACCAAGGATGAGAAGGAGGAGGAGAGAAAAGTTTCTTGGTATTTGATTCATTTATGGGACATCAGAAACTATGACCTAGTGAGGAGGTGGCATGGTTTTCCCCAGAGACATTTAAGGATTTTCAATGGCAGTCGAGTAATTTCTCTCCTACTAGAAAGCAAGGAAATGGACAAGGAAGTCCCCTGAGTTGCCATTTCATCTGCATCTCTGGAATGTTAGGTTTCCAGCTCCTCAGAACTGATCAGGAGGAGTGTTCCTGGCAGTGATCCAGAAGCTCCAACGACAGGAATGAGGCCAAGAGTGAAAAACTGCAAGATATTAAAAAAAAATAAATAAAGATATTGAAATAATCCCAGGATTACGTCAACATTGTGAATAGCTTGACGCAATGTCATTTTGAGTTTGAATGGCAAGCTTAGGATCCATATTACCTATAATGAGTCAAAATCCATACAAGGGCTTCCTCCATAGGACATATAAATCCAAGATGAAAATTAAAAAAATAAAAATCACAAAATCTTTCAGGAATCTAGTTACTTAAGAGAGCATATCATCATCCCAAATATTCAGAGAAGACAATCCAGCTGGAAGAGAAAATGTGTGTGTGTGTGTGAGTGTGTAAATGAGAGGTGGGGAGAATTGGGAGAGGGGAGCAGTAAAAAGAAACAGAAGTGCTTTTTATAAATAAAAGTCTGGAAACACTGCATTCCACCTGTGCAGAAATCATTGCAAGCAGTGGTGTTTTGCTGACCCAGCAAGATATTTGGTTAACAAATCTCCCGACTACATAAGAACACACTGTCAAATTATTTAACTTGCTATTAGCCTCAAGAAGCAGAGGTTCTTAGCAGCCGCTTTGCTAGAGAGACAAAGCTCTCGTTGTTGAGCTCTCGTTCATTGCTCCTCCTGCAGTAACTATTCCTTCTCACTCCTCCCTAATTCCTCTTCCTCTTTCCACCCCCAGCTCCAAACCCCCGTTGACCCACTTCCCTTTGACCCTGAACCTGCCACCTGAAATGTATTTGCATAGACTGAATATATTCAAGTGATTCTCTCCCATAATCCTCTTGTGTACTAGGCCCCCATAATTTACAAAGAGGAACTTGGTGAAAGTTTCAATGTAGTCTGTGCCGTATTCAACTTAATTCAATAAATATTTATCGAGTGCCCACCTAGAATTGTGTTACACGCTGTGTGGAATATAAAAGAAATATATAGCATAGTCCCTCCTGTCAAGGAGTCTGCAATATTCTTGGGAATAAAATTGAATCCTGAAGTAATTACAGGATGCAACATAGTCCAGAGTAACGCAATAAACTTATGTAACCAAGACCAAAATATAAGGCGCAGACGACATTACATTTGGTCAGGGCAGGCAGGATGGAGCCACAGGGAGCAGTTCAGAGACGATACGGAACTTGAGCTTGTCCTTGAGATATGTGTGGATCTGGCTGAGTGCAGGAGCACAGAAGGGCACTTCAGGCTGTGGAAAGAGTGTAAGGTCCGAGAGAAGAACAGCAGGCCCGATGTATAAGAGGGGGTGTGACGAGGCCAGCCTCGCGAGAGAAAGGGGAGTGGAGGCCGCAGAGTTCTGCTACAGAAAGCTGGATTCTGCCTCACACAGGGCCTTAGCAAAGTCATTTAACTGCTCGAGCAAGCTTCAGTTACCACTGTGGTGAAAATGGGTGGATCACTGCTAATTTAGGATTATTCTGAAAAACAGAGATAATGTGTATAAAGTACTTTGTGGGTACAAATAGATGGAATCCTTTATGAGTTTCATTCATTCAGTAGCTACCTGTTGAATGTCTACTCTGTACCAAACACTGTGTTCATCATTAGGAAAATGAGAACAAAAAACACACAGTTTGAATTCTCCAAATGTGAACAGGCACAGTTTAAAACAATAGAAGGAGTAGCAACTGAGGGTCACATACACTTGGACTTGAAGCCCATTCCCACCATTAATTTACTAGGTGTATGCATTTGGGCAGCTTCCTCATTCTGAGCCTCGGTTTCATCATCTATCTTATTGGTCTAACACTATGTACCTTATAAGTTGATTTGAAAATTAAATACAAGTGTGTAAAGAAACTAATACATGCCTGAGAACTGGAAGCACTCAATAAATGGTCTTGGTTTTATAGTAGAAAGGCAGGCATGAAGAATAATCTTATAACAAGAACTAAATGACTAGAAGTAGGACAGATACTGTTTTCACAGACAACACAGTCCCTGAACTGAGATTTAAATAACGAATAGGATCTGCTGAGTGGCCATGTATCAGAAATGTATTGGGAGGACATTCCTGAAAGAGAAAAGAAATAGCATGTGAAAAGGTACAGGGACACTAAAGGGACTGGCATCTAGGACACGCAGGCAGTTTGGTATTGCTAGATCATAAGTTCAAGGCAAAGAGTCCAGGAGACAAAAGTGGCCAGAGAGACAGAAGCCAAACTCTGAAGAACCTAGAATAGCACAGGAAGGGGTAGCATCCATCTGGCAGGCAATGGGGAATATCACTGTTAAATGCTTAGTAAAGTGGCAGCATCAGTTCTCTGTATCATGAAGGGAGAGAGTCAGGAAAAGCACCAAGGATGCTATTATTGAAAAAATCCAGGTGAAAGAGGAAATGGAAAAGATGGAATAATTATTGAAGATGTTTAGGAGTTGTTTCCCACAGAATTTGGTCGCGACTGGATTTTAGAGGAAAGATGATCGAAGCATCTGGGATGCTGCCCTGTTCTTGCTGGAAGGTGATGCTTCGCTCGTGATTGACAACACAAAGGGGAGGCGGGTCTAGAGTAAAGATAACACATCCTGTCTGGGACGTGATGAATTCAGGATGCCGGTGGGACTTCCAGCAGAGATCTGGACGTACTTTTCTGGAGCAAGAGTGGTGAACTGAGCCGGCCACTGATGTGACGCTGGAGGTCACTCCCAGTATGAGTGGCCAAGAGCCACAAGAACAGACTGGCCCAGGGAGGACAACAGAAGAGGCAGCTCCCCAGTTGGGCTGTTCCTACCTCGCCTTAGCAGCTGAGCTGCCCCAGGAGATGGCACTTGAATCTTTTGGGGGATGGAGGGGGTGAGGGCAGGGGGAGAACCTCAGCATCAGAGTCCGCTCGGGTGTGCCCAAGGTCAAAGACACCCGTTTTCTGGCATACCTCTTTTCTCTGTGACATTGAGTTTCATCCATCCAAAAGGCACATGAGGGAGGTGCGTGGAGAGCAGCTCTCGGAGGCTGAAGAGCTGACTACATGCAGCAGGACAATCACAAACACACCGTCTCTGGGAAAGCACTTCATTTACAAAGCAGACCTGACAGCTCAAGTTGCTCTCTGGCAACGCGCCGCTGCCTGGCCCCGTGCGGCCTGGTGAGCTTCGATTACAGCCCGGATGCTCGCTCTGCCACGGAGACCCCCTAAAAGGGCAGTGATGGATGAGGCCCTGTCAGGCTTCACTCCCGGGGTGGCCTTGAATCTCTGCTGTTATCTGTTAGTCTGCCAGGCCTGACAGTGATGAACACAAGGCAGGCAGCGAACGGCACCCCCAATTCATTACCGGAAAGGAGGGAGAGCAGAACTCAAGGGGAAGGTGACGGCCACGTGGAAGCTTCGCTCCCATCAGTGCCATCTTCCTCCTGCGGGTCTGAAGGGTGAAGAAATGATGGAGCCCATTTGTCTCAGGTGAGAGTCCTCGTGACGCTCAGAAGAGACCGAGTCACACAGAGCTTGCCCGCGAGACCTCACGCTGGCCCCTCCGTGGCAACGCGTTTCGTGAGCCTCACAGACGTGTGAAAAATCCCTTCTAGGACCCGATTTGTTGTTGTTGTTTTTTTTTCAGTCCACGCTTACTCTCCGAAAACATTTTTTAAAAAGTCAAAGACACGTAAAATCATCCACCTGTACTGCGTGCCCATGCTACATTTTTATGCATTCCAGGAGAGGACACGGTGTCTCTCTGTGAGATGATATTAAGCCCATGACTCTGCAACAGCGAACGTTTCAGGCAGGTCTAAGCATCGCTTCTCATAACAGACGTTTATATCTCTAAGTGGTGTCGGGGTCCTCCCTACACAGTAGTTCATGAAGATTTTTGTTTCAGCTAGGTTTTGCCTGACCTCACAGGAAATGAAAGCCTTTGCTTTGTGGCCCCCTTTGTCCTATTAGTAAGACTTCCTGTGACACCTGAAGATGCCACACATGTTCAATAAATACACCTTGAATTTAATACTCAAGGAAGATGAGACCTCCCACCTTAATCCAGGGTGTTCATCGGAGCACAGCCTCTGTGGGACATTAAGAGAAAGGAAGTTTTAAAAAAAAGAGGAAAAAAAATGTTCCATGGTCAAACAGATTTGAAAAACCCTCGCTTTATTTCTTTCCTGCTGACTTCTTTTCCTACAGGACTTTTTCAGAGTCTTTAATACACTAATAATGTACATTGTGACTCCCCTGAAGCAAATATTATCTGCAGGATTTCCAATCTATTGTCTCCTGCTCAGAATATTTTTATAAGATACAGATCTAGACTAGCGTTACACAGAACCGCACTTTGGGAACTATTGGGCTAGCCTTGCCCACAAACCCCATCTTCTTACTCATTTATCCCATTAATAAAGCAAAATGATTGTCAACGTATGTTCTAAGTATCTGGCAAAGTGAGACAGTCCAAGAGTCAAATAAACGCTAAAAAGAGCACATGGTCCCTGCCCCCAAAGCATGCATATATCTTGCCCTGTATCCTGCCCTCAGATATTCTGCCTTTTATCCCTATTTCCCTCTCTAAAAAAAAAAAAGCAGCAGCAGTAGCAGCAGCAACATGGAGTAAAGAAGATGCTGACGCAGAGTAGAGGTAATAATCTTAAGTATGGGACAAAAGCAACAGGGATGATTAATTCATGAATTCTATCCTTGTTCTTTCTAAACACAGTAGCATAAGACATGGCCATTTATTTTGAGAGCATTTTTTATGTAAGTATGAATGAAAGTGGTCAGAACTTCAGAATACTTAAAAACTACAGCATAATTTAAAAAACAAAAAAGTGCCAAATCTTAGAACAAGCACAAAAGGATTCATTTCAATATTATGAGACATCGTATCTGTTTCTCGCTATGTAAGATACACACATATCAGCAGAATTTCTCATGTTGACAATTAAGCTTCTTCTAATAAAGTAAATCCACTAGTTATGTTCAAAATAACTTAGAGGCAATCTGAAGTCTGGACTTCAGCACAAACAAAACTTAAGAGAAATCAACTAACTAGCTCTGAGTGTTTGTTAATTAAGCCATGGAGGACAGAAAAAAAAAATTAAAACAAACTGGAACTTTTCTTCCTTCGAAGAATTTTAAACTACTATCAAAAGCAGCGTGTAGGTTGCAAACTTGGAACGACTAGAAATGGACTATCTAGACTCTTATGATCCTTTTCATCTTTAAAAAGCAATCAGAATTCAGGTGTGGAGAACCGATCATCCAAGAACTAAAGTAATATCTGAGAGAGGCGAAACCATCATTATAAATTAGAAGTGGCCCATCACTCATTTCTCCCTCCAGGAGAAAGTAGACTCTCTGAAAAAGCTTACTACAGTCTTTCCTCACGTGCTCCAGGAATTCAAAAGCTGATCATGATTATTTCCAAAGTAAAGTACCAAGAAAGACACTTGCAATTTTCTTTCACTGTTCCCAGTGGCAGATTATTTGGATCCAGACCTCACAGAATTTACCAGCGAGGGGATGGATGGTAATTCTGGTTTTTAACAGAATGAGGTTTATCCTTCCACCATATCCATGCGAAATTCTTTCTTTCTGAATTCCTACAACCGTGTGCCTTTCCACCTTTCCCGCAAAGGCATTTATTTCCGTCTATCCAGTCTGAATTGTTCCGTTGCTTCGCTACCCACTGGTGACAAATATACTTCTTCGTTTCTCAGGTTGCCGAGAGCTGGAGGATTGATGGGAGTGAAGGAAGAACCGGGATCAATGGTGCAAGGAGGGAATTCATCTTACCAGTCTTTGATTCAAGTGAATCACCAGAGAGATGATAGTTTAAACTCTGAAAGAGTTCTTGGAAGTTTCCAGAATTTCTCCAGAGACACAGATCAATTGACCAGAATAATCAAGAAAAGGCAGCAAGTTTGCAAATGCCACTCACTGGGTAGGAGTTTTACTTGATTAAGCGAAAGGCTTTTAATGGAATTATTCCAACCCAGGGAAAGAAGGAGCAAATCAACCCTTCACGGAAATGCGTCCAAATTGGAGCTGAAGATAAAAGGTGACATTTAATTCCAATCTCTCAACACGGGCGTAGGTGGCACTTGTTTATGTTGTTCCGTTGATGAAATATTTCCCCTAGCAATCAATGGCCTGTCCACTCGAAATAACGCATGATGATACGAGGGTCCAGGGCCCCATAATTTTGCCGATGACTCACCCCTTTCCGCTGGAAATAGCTGAAAATGAAGTCTGCCTGATTGCTGTGAGGCCTCCTTGGGCTGCTTTGATGTTTAAATCTTAGCGCGGACAGTTCAGAGCTAAACTCTCCTCAGCGAAGCAGAGTGATCTGCCCCGTTACCCTGAACTAGGCATAAAATTTCAAATTTTTAAAGAAAAACCTAACTTTTCGAAACAACAAAGAATTCACACATGGTGGGGGGTACACGTAAGGAGTAACCTTCCAGCTCCCGAGAACACGTCTCAACATGGCCCTTTCTACCATTTGTTAATTGTAAAGCACAGAGATCTCTAGGCACACAGGACTTCCTCTTTCTAGAAGCCCCTCTCCTTGACGCCCCAAGCTCCATCTGCACCTGCAGCTCCCGTGGGACCTGGCTCCTTCCCAGTCACTCTGTCTTCAACGTGATGAGCTCTTCCTGTGTTCTCATCCTATCTCTCTCCCCCTGCTCCATCTCTTTCTCTGTCCTCTTTCTTCCTCTCTATCTCCCTCCAGGCACCATTCTTCTCTGATTATGGCAGCCACTTAAGCATCCCTGGGTGCTCAGACTTGGTTTTACCCAGCAGGGGACCACAGAGGCTGCCCAAGGGAAAGGTCAATGCTAAGAAAGTGTAGACATCTGAGCTGGAACAAAGCATTTCTTTAACTCGGTCAAAAGTATTTTCCTTAGCCTGTGCTGCATATGCTGCATTGTTAACTTCTATCAAAGGGGGTTCACATCTCAGGAATCCCTGGAAAGTTTCAAACATCATTGATGGCTGGTCAAAAGAACATCCACAGCGTGAGAAGCCGCAGAGAGGGAATGTGCTGAGCCGGTTTGGGATTGCCTGGCTGTGCTTTTCGAATTCCTTTCATCGCACTGAGGGACAGTAAGCACTGCAGGGCGAGAAGAAGCCAGGACTTTGTGGAATGTTCTTCACTGCTGGTATGTAATCCATACAGCCAGCGGTAGCAGTCCGAGGATAAAAGACTTAAAGAAATGGAGACATAAGAACTGATTTTTTTTTTTTTTGAAAGATAACGTGGAAGGAAAAAAAAGAGTGAGAACAGAAAGATGGATGTCCATTGGGAGTACTCTGGAAATCTCTTTGATGAAGGATTGAGATTGCTTTGAAGGAGACTTTAGTGAAGCAAAAAGTGAGTGTGGTACCCAGGGACTCGGGTTGACTGGACCACTTATCAGTCTTCCCGACCTGAGTTTCCTTTTTCTTGCAAATTCTGGATGCTACCAACCTCCTAAATGCTGCTTTACAAATACATTCTCCTTCTGACGAGGAGGCTTGTATTTAGCCTTCGTTAATTAGTAGAAATCTGACTGGTGGCGCATATGGTAAAAGACAAGAATCCAGAAAAGAGAGTAAATACATGCAAACACACCCCATACAACAAGTAAAAAAGAAAAAAAAGAAAAAAAAAGTTAACCGTTATGCATCTCTTGTCTTACTATGAGTTCAGATTTCAAATACGACACTGCAGAAGAGTTGGGACAAGCCCAGAGAATATCGTAGGGAGACAAAAGTGGTTAGCTGTTTCTAATGATAGGGGCATCGTGGCCGGGTGCAGACGGCTGTGGGAGCAAGAAGTGAAGATGGTCTTGGCTAGAAAGGAGAGAACAAAAAACAGAGAGGTTTGAACCATCAAAGAATTGGCCTGGAACTGGGAATACAAATGCTTCCTTTAAACAAGTGAAACTCCCAGTACAGGTACTATGAAAAAAAAAAAAAAAAAAGCCTTAAAAACCCAAGGAGGAAAAGAAACAAGTAACAGTGAATGACATAGTAACTGGAAAAGGACGACTGCTGATAATCAAGGAAAAGCCGAAACTCAGGGTTGCCGTTTCTAACCCAAGCTGTCAGCTGACGCTTTGCTTAGGAGGTTGTTGTAATTACTCTTTTCTATCCTCGTCTGCTGTGACCGTAAATTAAAGAGGCAGATTTGTTTTTCAGACGGCCTAAAACTTTTTTTTTAAGGTAAAATTGGCATATAACATATTAGTTTCACATGCACAACATAATTCTATATTTCCATACACTACAAAGTGATCACCATGATTAGTGACCATCCGTCTCCATCCAACTGACCCTCTTCCTCCACTTCCCCCACCCCACAAACCCCTCCCCCTCTGGTAACCATCAATCCGTTCTCTGTATCTATGAGCTTTGTTTTGTTAGTTCATCTGTTTTGCTTTTTAGATTCTACATATAAGTAAAATCATAGGGTATTTGTCTTTCTCTGTCTTATTTCACCTAGCAGAAAACCTTCACGGTCTATCCATGTTATCATAAATGGCAAGACCGTATTCCTTCTGTGGCTAAATAATATTCCATTGTATATATACGACATCTTTATCCACTCATCCTTCAATGCACACATAGATTGTTTCCATACCTTGGCTATTGTAAATATTGCTGCTATGAACATAGAGGTGCATATATCTTTTTGAATTAGTATTTTCTTTTCTTGGAATACCTAGAAGTGGAATAGCTGGATCACACTGTAGTCCTATTTGTAATTTTTTGAGGAACCTCCATACTATTTTCCATAGTGACTACACCAATTTACATTCCCTCCAACCGTGCACAAGGGTTCCCTTTCTGCACATTTTCCTCAAAACTTGTTATTTCCCATCTTTTTTACAATAGCCATTCTAACAGATGTGAGGTGTATCTCATTTGGGTTTCAATTTGCTTTTCCCTGATAATTAGTGATATTGAACATCTTTTCATGTTCCTGTTGGCCATCTGTATGCACTCTGGAAAAATGTCTATTTAGATCCACTGTCCATTTTTAATTAGATTGTTTTGTTTGGGGTGGGGGTTGCTATTGAGTTGTTTGAGTTCTTTACATATTTTAGATATTAACCTCATCAAACATTTGATTTGCAAATATTTTTTTCCCATTCTGTAGGCTGCCTGTTCATGTTGCTGATGGTTTCTTTTGTTGTGCGGAAGCTTTTTAGTTTGATCTTTGAATATAAAAGGGAAGCTTTTATATTTCTAGTTCCAGGCAAATTCTTTGATGGTTCAAACCTCTCTGTTTTCATTCTCTCCTTTCTAGCCAAGACCATCTTTACTTCTTGCTCCCAAAGCCATAGGTACCCAGCCATGAGTCTCCCATCAATAGAAACAGCTAACCACTTTTGTCTCTCCATGATATTCACTGGGCTTGCCCCAGCTCTCCTGCAGTGTTGTATTTGAAATCTGAACTCATAGTAAGAAAAGATATGCAGTTTATTTTTTTTATTTTTTATTTTTTTTTGGAATCAGATCCAAAAATTCTCTGCCAAGAACAATGTCAAGGAGCTTACTGCCTATGGTTTCTTCTGGGAGTTTTGTGGTTTCAGGTCTTCCATTTAAGTCTTTAATACATTTGAAGCTAATTTTTGTGTGTGATGTAAGATGGGAGTCTAGTTCCATTATTTTGCATGTGGCTGTTCAGTTTTCCCAGTAGCATTTATTGGAGAGGCTGTCCTTTCCCCGTTGTATATTCTTGGTTCCTTTGTCATGAATTAATTGACCACAAATATGTAGGTCTATTTCTGGGTTCTCTATTATGTTCCATTGATCTACATGTCTATCTTTATACCAATTCTATATACTATTTTAATTACTTTAGCTTTGTGAATGTGATTTAAAATTGGGAGGACATGTGATATTGCCAGCTTTGTTTTTCTTTGTCAAGATTGTTTTTGGCTATTGGTATATTTTGTGGTTTAATACAAATTTTAGAATTCTTTGTTCTAATTCAGTGAAAAATGCCGTTGGAATTTTGATAGAAATTGCATTAAGTCTGTAGATTGCTTAGGGTAGTCTGGATATTTTAACAATAGCAATTCTTCTAACCCATGTGCATGGACTATCTATCCACATATAAGCTATCTTCACTTTAAAAATAATTTTTTTTAATATATTGTTCTGTTTGGGTGTGTTCACTGTCCTGTCTTCCAAGCTGCTGATCTGTTCTTGGCTTCATTGGTCTGATGTGGAATCCCTCTAGTGTATTTTTCAGTTCAGTCGTTGTAGTCTTCAGCTCTGTGACTTCTCCTTGGTACTTTCTTACATTTTCTATCTCTCCGTTGAAGTTCTCACTGTGCTCATTCACTCTTAAGTTCCGTGAGCATCTTTGTGACCATGTCTTTGAATTGTGATCAGTAAGATTACTTATCTCCACTTCACTGAGGTCTTTTCCTGAGGCTTTGTCTTTGTTTGTTTGTTTGTTTGGAATATATTCTTGTTTCATTTTGCTTGACTCTCTGTGTTTGCTCTGAGTCTTAGGTGAAACAGCTTCCTCTCCCAGTCTTGAATGAGTGGCCTTGTACAGGAGATACACCTTCTCACTCAACGTTGCCTTAGCTCTTGTCTATCTCTTGAACCTCTGTGACTGTCTAAGCAGGCTGATCTATTCTTCAAAGGTCCCAGTTGTTGAGGTTGTGCCAAGACCTGTCAGTGTTGCAAAGGGAGGGATCTCAGTCAGCACCCAGTTTCAGGGTGATTAGAAGCCAGCTCCTCAGGCAGCAATAGCCTTTACAGTATATCAACACATGCAGTCCTGTGGGACCACATTCATAAACCCTGCTAACCTCCATACCAGGAGATCTGCAAATGTCCCCTGGATAACAGCCACAAAAATTCTTCAGAAGAGCATATAAACTCCTTTCTGAGAGGTCCTGGTGAGCCACAGCAAGGCCAAAGGAGGGGGCACAGACTATGTCTCCCCGCCTACCTTCCCTGAGAGCACCCCTAGATGTGCGGCAAAGCTGAAGCCACTCCCTCGTGTCGAAGCTCCAGGACAGGTAAAGAGGCCTTTTTCTTGGGCAAACTGGGGTGTGCAGACTGTCTGTGCAGCTCCCTGGGTGTAGCAGCCAGCCAAGGACTAGCTTTCAGATTGTCACAGTCCCAGGGGGCCCAGGCATGCAAGTATCTCCGAGCCACCAGGGCCAGGAAATCAAGGGGCATCCCTGTGCAAATTATCCTCACTAGCTTTAGGGAGGCAGCGAGAGAGTGCTGAGGGCCGGGTACACCTCCACCGTTAGCACCACCACTGTTAGCACCACCACCACAACCACGGAACGCTGCGCCCCTGCATGCTCTCCTGCACGGGCGAGGTAGAGAGGCAGTGCAGACATAGTACTCTCCAGGGCCTCCATCCTGGGAGAGAGTTCTCCATCCCGGGAGAGAGTTCTAATTGTTCCCCGCCACTTCCAGCAGATACTTTCAAATTAGCAAATAAACTCCTTCACATGGAGTCTAAGCACTCTCCAAACTGTTGCTTTTGTCTTGGTCCCAGAACGAGGAAGTCCACATGCAAACCCTCTCCAGGGAGTGTCTCAGATCCCCACAACCCTGTTGGTTTTCAAGGCCAGGCAACTCAGGGCCTCCTCCCTCTGGTTCAGGTCCCTGGTTGAGGGCACCTGATGTGGGGGCGCAAACCCCTCACTCTTCAAGGAGAAGCTCCAGACTTGTGAGATCCTTCTTGATTGTAAATCACCAAGCCGGAGGTGGGCGTCTGACAAGACCACGTCTCTGCCTCTCCTACCCAATGTGGCCCTTTTCTCCTTTGCTGTGGAGGAGCTGTTCAGCTGGTTTTCAGTTCTTCTTCAGCAGGAATGGTTCCGCGTGCAGCCTTAGATCTGGTGTGTCTTGAGAGGCAGTTACTTCAGGATCTTCCCATGCCGCCATCTTGGACCACACCCTCCAAGGCTGATTTTTTTTTTTTCAACAAACAACAGCTTACCTATTAAACAGTGCCAATGTTCAAAGAGCTTGCTACTGCTGTTCTTAGATCCTATCCTATGCCAGACTTTACATCGCATCACTTTTACAGGGTGAGAGGAACCATTACTTCTATTTCTCCACCTAAATCAAGTGATGACTCAGAAGTGAGGTGGTTTATTCACAGTCACAGAGCTTGCAGATGGTGGACGCACGATTCAAAGAGGTTAATACTGCTGTGCGCAGACCTTAAAGTCCCTGGTACCAGCAACCTAATTTCTCTGTGACTCGTGTTTTGCCTCTGAAGGGAATTTCCAAAGGGAAGTCCCAGAACGCAGTGGGACAATCACACAGCGGTGTTCGTGGTGTTGCTGGAGTTAGCGTTTAACCTTCCCAGGTAACTCTTGGGAAGAACAATACTAATCTGGGGACACGAGTTCTGGTAGTACAGAAATCAGTCACTGGGCACAAAATAAAGCTAGAGGATTATTAGAGCAGGAAGAATTAGTCCTCTACAGCCCTGTGCACAGATACTGAGAAACAGAGCAATCTGGTTATACTGATCAGTGAAGAAAGGACACTAGAAAATATGAGAGCAAGCACAGTGGAGACTACCCCTACCAGATCACTGTGGCCCCTGCAACAAAATGAAATAACTATGCTGCCATTCAGAGCCACAGACCCAACGCTAATGGCCAAAGTGGCTCCTAGGGGAACACCGCCCCTTGGCAAATACCGAAACCCACTGCCTCCCCTGACACTTTCCACAAGTAAGAATACTTCACGAGAAAACACAGAAACGTCAATATCTTAAACACATGACCATCTTTCCATAAGCAACTCATCCTTTACGTAAGGATCCAGAGACATAACAGCAAATGGACACATCTTCTCCACAAGGAGGGACCAAGCAGCACCATGTGCCCAACCCCAAAGAGTGTCACAATGACAAATACCCTATTGTTTTATAGTATCTGGGACAGTTTCCTGTGTTTTATTACAGCGTCCATCATTGTTGGAGTTCCATAGGCATTGTCAGCTCCAAAGCCTCAGAGTTATGGCATTCTCATCTGGTCTATGGGAAAATAGATAGAGTAGACCCATAAACATAGGGAAAGATTTTCCTCTCCTATTTGCCAGCCTCAATAAAACCTGCTGGTTATCTGAAGCTTTTTATAAGATAGGACAGAACTGACACAGTATAAAATGTTGAATTCAGACACCTGGAGGAAACCCAAAATCCAAAACCACAGGTCGACCTATTAGTACATGTGATGGTTTTAATGTGGCATCGCTTCTAAAGCACTAAGAGATGAGCAGGGTGCACATAAGGGAAGTCTCTGAGGCCACTGGAGGAACCAGAGTCAGACAATGATCACAGGGGACTTCAGACTTGAGGATGAGTCCTCAAAGTCCAAGGAAAGCACTAAACTTGAAAAAGGACAGTTCCTTCACCATAACTGGACAACTGTCTGGTACGCCAAGATGATGCTTTCAGTTCGGCATTAGCACACCAAAAGGACAGGATGGAATGACATTTGTGGAGATTCCGTCACTGGCCAGAGACTTTACATCGCATCACTTTTACAGTGTGAGAGAAACCATTACCTCCATTTCTCCCCATAAACCAACTGATGACTCGGAAGTGAGGTGGTTTATCCACAGTCACAGAGCTTGCAAATAAATGGTGGCTGCAAGGTTCAATCCCACCTTTCTGGTGTCTAAAGCTAGTGCCCTTTTCACACCCCTAAGCTGATCTCAAGTGACATCAAACACGATGTCTTACTATTGTTTTCTGTTTTCATGCAATCTCTACTATGAAAATCCAATTCTACAAAATCAAGTTAACAGGTTAGTAGGACAATAATTAGGAAGAAACTCTATTTTAAAAATAATTTGCCATTGAGTTCCTCTAATAAGGAGCTCACCAGGAATACCTTAATAAATGGGGGGGGAAATCCATCTCTTGCATAAAGTGTGGTGTATTTGTATAAGCACGGGGTCACTTTTTCATGTTGCACCACAGGTTTCCTGTGCTATCTCCTCATCCATCCCCCTACAACACCACTGCCAACACTTCTCAGTACTAAGAAGTATCGAGGACCTGTCCTCAAGGCAGCCACAGGACAAGGCATTAAAGCAGGTGAACACAACATAGGAGCACAGACTTGGTGATGAGAAGACAGAGTGTATCTCCTCCATTTCCAGCTCCCCTTTGCACTGTTGTTCTGATTCACCTTCCCCATCCTCCCACTGCAAAGCTTTACAGCCTCCATTTTCTAGTGTGGGGCACTTATTTAATAAAACATAAACACTATACTCCACGGGGCCAGGCCTGGGCTCCGAACAAAACCTAACATGTGAAGAGCTCTCAAAAGCCCTTGGTTGCCATTCTGTTGCTCTCATCAGCAGCCCAGTCCAGAAGTCCCATAACTTGTCCTCTCCCCAGGTGACCTGGCTACAGAGCACGTTGTTTGCCGCAGCAGATAACAACCTCCCTTGAAAGAAACTAGTGAGGCATTTTAGAACATAGAGTCTGCAGCAAATGTGGTCACAGGAATCACGGAGCAACCCCTCAGGACTCATTTCCTTCAGCAATGCGCTAACGATGCTACTTACGGTCTAAATGATGGAGAACGGTTCTCCCACACCCCCTGAGGTCCGTGATGCCCCAGTATCTTCTCTGCATCTGATGCAGGGAACACGGAAAGGATGACAGCGCCACCGAACTTTCTCCTGGTTAATAGAGAGAATGTGAGATCACCTGGAGAGGCTCTGTCTACTGCAAAGACTCTTTGGGCAGTAATGAGGCCGGAGAGATTGATCTGCCTTGAGGAAAAGCATCTCCTAAACTACCCAGGTGAGATCCTAGGCTATGCTAAAGGCTAGAATCTTTCTAAGAAAGAGGTTCTTAATTCTGCCCTCTTTACAGAAATATGGAGAGAAATGGAAAAGCAATTCATTTACATCTCAAATCAGCATATAAGTGAGTCAACATAATTAGCCAAACAAAATGGAATTCCTTGATACCAGGTAGATCACTCAGAACGAAAGTGCTTTTGTATCTATTGCGCATTTATAGGATCCAAACTAAGGAAATCCAACCAAATAATTTCCCTGATCAAATTTCTTCTATGGCTCTCCACAGCTTAAAAAATCACACGTAATGGAGACTGAAGAGAGAAACCCTCTTTTCACACGCCAGGCATGCTTCCACTTAGGGGTTCACATTTATTTTTCCCAGGTAGCCTATGGCTCATTCCCTCACCTCCTTCAGGTCTATATGCAAATGTCCCTTTCTCACTGAAAACTTCCATTACAACCCCCATTTAAAACTGCAACAATCCACCACACACACACACACACACACACACACACACACACACACACACACGCACAGAAGCCCTGTCCCCCTTTCACACTTTTCTCTACGGTATTTATCACCAATAAAACATACTATATAATTTTTTTTTCAATTATCTTCCCCTATCAGATAGAAGTTCCACCAGGAAAAATACATTTGTTCTGTTTTGCTCACTGTCTTGTGCCCTTAGTTATTAAAACAGAGCCCAGTACACTGTAGGTGCTCATTATATGAAGCGTAAGAGAACTGAATGAACATGTAGCTTCCCACAATACTTAGGGTCTTATATAATCTAACAGGTTATTGCTTTTCTCAAACAGGACATGGACTAATGAATATGCAATAGCTACTCCTAGTTAGGATTTGACTCTAATCCTACTTAAGAGTCTGGAAGGTTGGGAGCGGGGGGCGGGGGGTTCAGCTGTGATCTCTGGAGCTTTCGCACTCCTCGGAAATGTGTCTTCCTCTTCCCCTCAACTACTCCCACAGAACCATGAGAGGGAAGAACAGAAATCGTGCTTCTGGCTTTTTGGCTCCTTCTTCAACCAAGCCAGTTCTTCTATTATTTGCCCTATGCATTGGGGTTTTCTGTAAGTTGTTACTGAGAAGGAAACTGTCTCATTGTTAAAAACACAGAAAAACTCTAGCCTGGACCATAAGACAGAAAAGCATGAAAGAACACTGGATAGTGTCATGAAAAAACAAGCTTAATTTATTCAATGAATGTTTATAGAGCATCCACTGTGTGCCCAGGTTTGTGCTGGACACTGGGAATACACAGACAAACAGAACATAGTCAAGCTCACATTTAACCAAGTTCACATAACAAATGACTATATACACTTGGAAATCAAAGGAAAATAAAGGAGCGTTGAGGAAGGATGTCAGGGATGTGTCCTACGAGAGGCATCTGCTGAGTCTTAAGGACAGTTGTTAGGCAGGGGAAGACTGACCTTCACTTTGTGACTGTAAATTAGACCTTAACCTCTTTGGGACTCAGTTCCTCCAACTATAAGCGACACAAAAGTCCCTCTCACATGGAAAATTATGTGTCCAGATTTTCCTATTCACCCTATACCCAGATAACAGAAACCCTTAATTTCAAGTAATATTGCTGAAAATGGAATGTTTTGACCATTTCATTGGAACATTAACAATGTATTTGGCACAGCATGATGATCCATAAGTCCCAAGGAGAGTCATTTAAATTAATGGATGTTTTCAACAATATATAGGATTTTTACTGTGCTGTCCAGATCCAATTTTAATAATTTCATTATAACTATGCTCAATACCAGATATGAAGTAATCTTAAAATGTTATGGAATTACAGAATGTATTGTTCACTATTAGTATCAAGTTTGTTTTTTACATTTGAGATAGTCTTCCACTTTTAACACACTGAGCAAGGAAGCAGAACTCTCTAAGTCTGTTAAATGTGGAACGAGAAAAATTTTCAAGACATTTTACTTCCCCATGCTTTCAAATCATAACTAACACGTCAGCCAGGAATTTGTTCCCTGTCATCAACCACCAACCTATCAAAAATTAACAGGATAGCATGACGATGGTGAGTGGGATTCCGAAGTACACGTGCCTCAAGAATGTCTGTGTCAGGACTTTGGATGTGCATAAATCTCATTACACTTGGTGCCCGAGAACTTAGTCTCTACTCAGGGGAATTGAATTAGACGGCGTAACATCAAAGGAATCAAGTTAATAGCAATATTTCTGAGCATAAATATTGGGGTGTCCTTAATTTTAAGAGGAAGCAAGGAGACAGTAAAAAAATATATATGAAAAGAGACATTCTTAAGAGATGAAATGTGCCCTGGATGTCACATCTGTCATTCTGGCATTGACTAGGTGTGTGACCATGGACAAACTTCTTCCTCTTTGAGACTGTTTCCTCAACCATCAAATGAGGGTAATAATACATATCGGAGTGGAGACAATCCAAATTTTCATCAACTGATGAACAGATGACCACTCTTTGGAATGTTCCATACAATGGAACATTATTTGACATTAATGAATTATAAAATATTGATACATGCTGCGATATGGAAGAACCTAGAACACAATATACTAATAAAAGAAGCCCGTCATAAAAGACCACATACTGAATAATTCCATTTATATGAAATGTTCAGAAAAAAAGTAAATCTATATAGGCAGAGAGCAAAATAAGGGTTGCCTAGAGCTTGAGAGTGGGATAGAGAAGTGACTAATAATGGGTATGAAGATTTTTGGAGAGATGACAAAAATATTCTAAAATTGAGTGTGGTGAGTATTTCACAACTCCACTATAAATATACTAAATATACTAAAAACCATTGAACTGGACACTTCAAATAGGTAAATTGTATGGTATTTGTATGAGAATTATTGATCTCAATAAAGCTATTATTAAAAAGTAATATCTATCTGGTTTGTGAGGATTAAACAATATGAGACATTCAAGCTCTTCATTAATTAAGAATATCCTATAGCACCTTAGCCATATAAAGTACTTTAAATTTTCTTTGAAAAAGATGTTTTCAATGTCACTCTGTCAATCCAAAGATGTTTAAAATAAGTCTGAAACTATCAATCACATGTTTTTAAATTAGCATGTGTAACAAATCTGGAGGCTGGCCCATGGTACAGTGAAAAGCCAGGAGTTTGTCAGTCTTGCTAAGATTCTGTGACTGCTGAAAATGGCCAGCAGTCACTGTAGACCTTATCTTTTACTTCTCTAACTACTCGATATCTTACTCTGAACCTAAGCCAATAAAGCAAAGATGAATGTGCTGACAGGTATTTCGGACATAGGAAATCTCCTGTAAAAACAGAGGAGCCAAGGGTATGGAAAGCAGGAACGTCAGAGAAATTTTGCATGTGACATAACCATGTTGGTTCCATTTCTGAAACCCATTTTCCCTTGCATTTGGAGTATCTCTTGGTGGACCCAGTTTTCCCTTGTTTCATTAACTGCTGTTAACATTTTAGAGACAGAATGAGAAAGCCATTCAGTGAAGATTGCCAAATGTCTAATTAGAAGATGTTGAAAATCAAAGGAGAGGAATCCAGCTGCTAAATATAATAAGCTCGGGCATAAAATCATTGATGAAAAAAGAAAATGGTACCTTCGCTCTGTTAAAATGGGTACACATATGAGATATTTTCTGTGATTCTCCATTGATTAAGTCCATTAGGACGAGTTATTGACTAAGTTTCGACTCTACATTGATTTCGCATCTGATCAAGCCAAGATCCAGAATTACTGTGAACTCATTGTAACTGGAGAACAAAAGGGAATCAAACCTGACTTTCAAAAATTAAAAAAAGTGAAAACCATAAAAGAAAATACAAATAAACTTCACTACCTGAAATTTTTAACCTACTTTTAAACAAGACACATAACAAAGTTCAAAGACAAGGAGGCAGATTGTGAAAGATATTTGAAACAAACATGAAAGATAAAATGTTTTTATCCAGAATATAGGAAGAATGTCTATAAATTAATAAGAAAAAGACCATCCAATAAGAAAATAAACAAATCTATAAATAGACAATTCATTGAAGAGGGAATACACATGGCCGAGAAACATGACAATAAGTTCGCACTCGAGAACAGCCAGAGAAATGCAAGTCAGTAATTGTATTTTGATCAGCCAGACAGGAAAAAATGTTAACATCTGAAAAGACCATATATTGGCAAGGTAATCCAAAGAGAGAGATCTATTCACCAGTATTGGCTGTGTCAATCAGAACATTTACTTTGCACCACCTTTTAAAAAACGTTTATACCTATGATCTACCTTTTAGACTTCTGGAGAGCTACTCATCAAACATAAATAAATAAATAACACTGGAGTGTATGCAAAGATGTTCACTGCAGTAAAAATCATGGAATTGTTTTTTAAATGTTTTATATTCAAGAGGTGGAATATTATATAGTAGATAAAATGAATAAACTAGAGTATGGGTGTGTGGGGGGGATGCATCACCATAGATCGTTTTGTTTTTAAAGTAATTCATATAAAATACAATGTATATATAATACTTTTCATGTTACAAAACAATACTGTACAATTTATAGATATACATACATATATAAGTACAAAAAACAATCCCCTGGAAGAATGTAAACCAAACCCATGATTAGGACCACCACCAAAAACGGAGCACCACGCACAAGATGGAGGGCGAGATTTAGACAGTGGTTGAAGAGAACTTTAGCTCTGTCTGAAATATCTTAATAAAAAAACAAGAAAAGGAAAATACCAGCCATGCATTACTTGAGTATTTCTTAGAATATACACTTAGGAAAAAGCCTGGAAAGAAGTCTATTGAAATGTTCAAGTGGTTTGCCTTATGGGAGATATGTTTGGAATTATTATTTTCACACATATGGCGGGGGCAGAGGTGGTTAGCATGGGTGGATGTGGGTGCAGGTGTAGGTGTGTTTTCCAAATTCCCCAAGTTTATTAAAAAGGAGAAAACGAGGCTACTATACTTTGATATTCAGTCGTGTGGAATGATGAGCCTAACTCTAAGAGTGGTCTGAATTTCAGAGTGGTAAAGACACTCGGTATATTATATGGGAGGGATGACCCACTAACTAATCCACTATTATCCGTTAGATGAAAAAATTAGATTACAATCTTTATTAAGCTTTGAGCCTTCACCTTGGAAATCAGAGAGCAGACCTTTGAAGAAATGAGCAGAAGTAGATTTTTGCGATTAAATATTACTACATAATTTGTCTTAAACACTTTTCCTTTTTAAAATGTCAAGATAATTACATGTCAAATATCACCTTAATAAGCCCTAGAAATTCAGATTTTAATTATAGAAACTTAGGAAACGTGAGCTTCTAGCCTTGCCCCATTTAACTCTGGCCCTACGGAATTTGTAGGTTATGCCAGAATCCTTCATTACCTGGTTACAAACTAGTGGACAATATGACATTTTGCTTGGAAATGATATAGGATAATATGATGGAAAATAACTGTACTTTTTCTATTGTGCCTCTCCTATAAGGCTATAAATAAGTTGAATTGTCTTCCCTTGATTTATGTTTATGACTATTATTATGATGATGTATTTGGGGTTGAGTGCTGACAGTGTGCTGAGTGCTATACCAGACTCATAAGAAGAAATGGTTATGCCCCAGAGGCTTACATACCAACACAAACAATTCAGCCATAAAATACACCAGCTAAGAGATGCTTAATCTCAGCAGTGCAGTGCTTCTTGGAGTTTATATGTAGGTGGAGAAAATTTCCTCCTCCTTGGGGAAGAAGGTTAACACTCGTTGAAAGACTTTGAGAGCCAGTTTTCAATAGAGATTTCATACAGGGGTAAAGAAACATCAAAGAGCGCGCTCTTAGAGCATAGCAAAGGGGATGGTCGATTGAGGGTTTCTAGCAAACAAACAGCTCTAGGTATTGAGTCAGATATGATAGTTATAAGATTCCCCTTCAAGGGCTTCTTCAGTCTAGTGAGCTTACTCGACTATCTGATTCCAGGCAGGTTCACTGTGCTAGTTTTATATCACAACCATCTTAAATCTGTGCTGGAATACTACTGGTTATGGATGCCTAAATAGACCAATATTTCAAAAACATGTATTTTTAAAGAATACAAGGTTTGGAGGTTGTTTTTAGGTATGACAAAATTTTTAAAGATCTGTGAAAAAATGAACTTGAGAAAGGCTGGGTTAAACCAAGTGAAAGAGGCATCTCTGTTGCAAGAATCTTCAGCATTATCCATCAGGCCATGAAAATTGTGAATCTCTCTGAGTTTGACTGCAAAATAATCTTTAGCAGGGCACGTCACAGGACTAGTACTCTGAGAAATACACTTGGGAAACAGCAAAGTCGGTGGAAGACAGAACAAAGGAGAGAATGAATTAAACTTCCAGTTTGTTTTAACCATAATGACTGCTGGAGTCCTTTGTTTTCTGATTTGAGGGCTCCAAGGACATAATGCTCCCCAGTGTCTCCTGCAGCTGAGCTGATCAAGGCACAATCCGTCCTCCTCACCACCTTTCCAACATGGCTGGAAGGATAATGAGGCTAGGATGAGGCACTTTAAATGAGTCTACACATTTGTGGTAGACACCCTCCGAAGTGATTCCCCAAGCATCCCTGCCCCCTGGTATTCCTGCCTTTGGATGGTCCTCTCCCACAATAAATAGGGCTGACCTATATAACCTAATAGGATAGTGTGGAAATAATGGAGTGTGACCTCCAGGGCTAGGTCATAAAAGAGATCACAGCTTCTACCTTGCTGGTTTGGATCAGCTGCTCTGGGGAAAGCTGGTTGCCATAGTGTGAGAACACGCCAAGCAGCCCTATGAATCTGTGTAACGAGGAAGAGCCCCGCCTACAGCCACGTCAGTGAGTCCTATTAGAAGCATCAAATCAAGCCTTAGGATAACCATAATCTTAGTCAACATCTTCACTACAACCTCATGAGGGATGCTGAGCCAGTACCACCCAGCTAAACTGCTCCCAAATTTCTGACCCACAAATTTGCGTAAGATAATAAATGTTTGTTGTTTTAAGCCACCTAAGTGTTGGGGTAATTTGTTACATGGCAATAGATAACTAAAACAAAATTCTAGATTTGTCAGGATTTCAAATATTCTTTCCTGCTGTTCATCCATGTGTTCTAATTTGAGGGTTCAAAATATTTGACCACCAGAAGAACTGCTTTCTTTGCACACAGGGTTAGAGTACCTGGACCAAATCAGTAACTGGACCAAAAGAGCTCTCGAAGAAAGTTCTACATGGCACTCTTTAAGAATACACCACCACTACCCAGTTCACAGAAAATTCTGTTTCCTAGATGGAGCATTCCAACTTCACGATGAACTGACGAAATCACAGAGATCACTATTGAGTCTCTTTGTGAAAGTAGGCCCCCTGACTAGGTTATCAAGAATGAGAAAGTGGACTCTACTATCGGGGTTGATACTGAATATTGTCTAAATTCCACTCTGAGGTAAAGCAGAAGGATCAGGCTCTGATACTAACTGAGCTGAGGTATGGAAGTGAATATAGCTCTCATTAGAAAGGAGGGAAACGAATCATGTCCAAGGACAAGGGCAAGACTGGGAATGAGAACCACATTAGAAAGACAGCTGTGCAGAGATGTGAATACATGGGCCAGGGGGCCTAGAACAAAGGTGACAAGGACAGGGCAGTGGGTCTAGAAGGACACGACCTGGTGTGTCCGTTGGAGCCCTGTGGAAGGGAGCTGCGAAGGACGCTGAGCAACTATGGAAAGAGGGTGATCCAACCCAGATGTGTGAAAAATCCCCAGATCATACAGGAGAAGCAGACTGACCTGGAAGTTGTCGATACGCAGGTTAGGCAAGGTTCACAGAGCCACGCAGGAGCAGCACACTCAAAAGAGGCTGTGAGCTGTGACGAGATGCACATCAGTGGGAAATGGAGCATTAGGGAAGGGTCCTCTCTGAGCTATGACCTTGGGTTCATACCCAAAAGCAAGTGAAAGGAGAAAGAAAGCAGAGGGAGGGAAGGAGAGACACAGAGAAGTATACAGACTTCTTTGTCATAGTAATCACTGTTCCTGATAAAAAAAAAGTTTGGGAAACCCTACTGGGCTATATAGCATAATATGGGGCAAAGCACAGAACAATAACCACCTGGAGCACAGGTGTCTCTGACACAAGAATGTGGGTCTCCTTGCACAGCACTGGCAAACTTTTCAGGAATTTTGCATAAAGAAGTCGAAGTATTTTCTCCCATCGCACCAAGTCCAGAAGGAGTCCATGACCAATGATCCATTACAGCCACCGGCAGAAAGAAATTCGCTTGAAACTTTGCAACAGGCTCAATACACCGTCTGGCCCATGGAAACACACGTAGCGGTAATCAGTATTCTTCTCTGGCCCCAGACCTGGGGGATAATTACAATTAAGCTTCCATGGATTAGCTGCCAGCGGGACAGGAGAGAGTGGTATTTTACATCTCTACCTTTTCAGCAAATTTGGGCATTTGGGTTTTTTTCCTTCTCCATGGGAAAAGGAAAAAAAAAAAAAAGTGATTTCCAATTAATTCAGGAGAACATCAAAATTACTGAAAATTGTACTGTTCCCCACAGCAGAATGAATGAGGTACAGAGCGACCCTCCTCGTTGTGTTAGAAACGCGAGGGTCACTCGCAGAGCCCCTGGTTTACCTTTTTCAATTAGGCGGTAATCAGTGTGCCATTATGAGTAAAAATTGTTGGAATGACCTTTGGCGCTATATTTTAACCAGCAGGTCTTTGGGGAGGGCTGGATTGAAAGCATGACAGGAGAACAAGGCAACTTGTTCTGATGATAAATAAGAACAATTATCACACTTATTATCCGATAAATAATGTATTGTGATTTGCCATTAATTCATCTCAAGCCACCTCCTGGGAAAAAAACGTATCCCAAAAACTAACTTCTTCAGTTTTTCCCACATCGTGTCAAAAATTTGTGTCTGGAGAGTACAAAGGAAGCGTTTCCCTGGAATATGAAGAACTGTCACTGCACACTTGATCATTTTAATCAGTGAGGAGAAATTAGGCCCCTTATATGAATGGTGAATCAGTACTTCTCTCCCGGCTTAAAAAAAAAAAAAAAAATCTGTGAGAAACCGTTTCGAGGAGGAACCACAGCTCAACACTTAAGAGTCTGTTATATTTTTAAACCTTGTTTTCCATTCTCGTTAAAAGCCATCCATACACGCATTTTTCACTCGACGCCTTCAGCATATTCCTAATTTCAGAGTGTACGGACTATTATAATGGGATAATTAAGTTCTTTACAAGACTCCACAAATCCAATTGGTAAGGGTTGGTTGGACCTATAAAAATAATTCTTAATGTTGAAGATCAGTGACAAATGTGGTTTCTTCTACTGCATTTTACTTGTTGGTAATATATATATATATATATATATATATATATATATATATATATAATTATTTTTAACTCTGGTGCCAGATAAGTAATGTAGACCTTTTGGACATAAAGATCACTTTCCTTAGTAACTTCATCTACTGGTGCCTTAGAAAAAAAATAATATTATCTATTTTTTCTCTTTGTCCCCTCAAAACTGACCCATGGTGTCTCTTGTTCAAAGATGAGGTTTTAATTCTATTTATTCTCTATTTTGTAATTTTTGCCTTTTCAAAAATAGACGTTTTAACTAAATTAATTTGATTTTTTATTATTTGCTTCTGACGTTAGACATGTATTCTTTGGTAGGATTTCTTCATCCCATGCTTTTTTCTCTTGACATATTTGGTCACTGCTCTGCTATTATCTACTTAGTCATCCCATCTATCCGCTTGAATCCATTTCTCAGGATTCTGGGAACATCTTTTAATCAACAGCACATTAATATTGGGCTGAGATACATGTATAATTATCAGGAATTACAAAGCGGTTTCATCCACTGTGGTCTCCCCTGCGACGCTACTGGGTTAGGACAGACCCAAAGTCAAGGGTTCTCTCCTCTGCTTTCAGGTATCGAAAGACACTAAAATAGTTTCTAAGGTCTGTCGAGAATGTGATTATACAACTGCTGAAGCAATTTGACATCCTCAGAGTCAGGAAATTCGTCCTCATAGCTATCCAGATTCCTCCGGCTGCATTAGAAGCCCATTTTCAATTTGATTTTGGGTCTGACCGGGAGACTCACTAATTCCTTCATTGACAGGTGAAGGAACAGCAGAAAAGTAGACAGCTTGCACTTTATCACCGGTGCAGCCTCAGCTACGGATGGGGTGTTTGAGGGGAACGGTGCTGACAGGCATCCTGACCCATAGTCAGAAAGTCTGTTGTCCACTATCACGAGATGAGCCGGGATCCACTTTGTAGATCCCCCACTGGAACAGCCCGGAAAGACCCCAGCCCCGCACGCTTTACAGAGTAAAGCAACAGAGTCGAGAATTATGAGCGCTCTCACGGCATTACACTTTTAAATAATGAGTAAATACTTAGATTATACTCCATTTAAAGACAAGGCTACTTTTCCTAATTTCTAATATATCATACATAAGCCACAGAACCTCCCTTTGTGTGCAATCATAGAAATATTTAAAGAAAGCTAAAAGGACCATCAAAAAAGAGTTCTTTGCAGCTTTCTCTTGTCTGACATGAGAAATAGATGTCACTAATGCAAATTGGGACAACCGAAGGTCCTGAGATAATGCAGCATTCAGTATTTTAACGGCAACATCATGAGAATTCACAATTCCTATGTCTCTCTATTATACATATACATGTGTCTATGTGGGTGGCTCAGACCACTCAAATATAGTACTGACGAAAAATAAATAGCAAAAGGAGTATTCTACTCCCTTCCAACCAAAAATAACTTGAGTTACTTACAGGTATGTTCCTCTGTTTAAAAGACAATCCACTTTGAAAATTGATCATCCAACTCCCCTCATCTGGAAGCTCTCAGCGGCATCAGGTGGGTGGGGTTTGATTGACAACGCTTAGCATAACGCTCATGGGCAGATCCTCCCGTTTAAGGCGATTCCAGAAAGAGCCCTCTGTGAAGATGCTTGCGATGGAACTTTCCAGCACTCTCTACCCAGCACAACAGAGCTCACATTTCAGAGAATTCCGGATTGCCTACGGGCTGCCTAAGTTACCACCTGTGGTTTGGATCTAAGCAAACAGAAACCTCACAGAGAAGACAAAATCAGCAGTGAACGTCTTAGGTGCCGGATCCACAAACACTGGGAGCCAAGGGAAAGAACAGGGAAGGCCTTGAAGCGCCCGACCCGGAAGGGAATCGCTATCTGCTTGGCCTCGGGGAACCTGTTGGGATAAAGCAAGTGACCACAACGTCGGTCAGGAAAAGTGAAGAGAGGACGAAGACGTGGGGATAGAAGGGCTTGCGCTATAGATCAAAAGGAGGTGGATTTGCGATGAAATACAGATAAAGGGTGAAGGAAGCAGCAACGTTGATGCTTTATGCGTTAAGGTAAAAGAAATGCATGAAATAAAGGGAAATTAGCAGTGGGGGGTCCTCTGTGCACTACTAAATCAGGATGAACTCACCAATAAATGACTATAGAGGGAAAAAAACCAGATAGCCATGTCCGCATAAATAAATAAAATGCGGCATGCAGTATACATCTTGGCAGAGATGTCTCACCTCTCCCTGCCACATCTTTCTTCCCCTTTTCTTCCTTCTGACTCCCAAACAAGTATGGCCTCTAGGACCTCTGTTTAATTCCCTGCCTTTGAATTAATGACCATAGTCTTACTTTCAGTCCTATGAGTCCCTCAGGCAGATGTTGATCACTCTGGGATGTAAAGGCACAGCATAAATAAACCCACCAGAAGTAAAATGCTAAATGACAAGATCACAAAACTCGGCGACTCTAGATTTCAATTACCGAGACATTTCTTAAGGGATAATAAAAAAAAGGAGCAAAATGCAGGTCATCTGGGAATTTGGAGAGCTGTGTGCTATTAGTTGCTTGTTTCATAAAGTGGAAAGGGCAGAGAGAGGTGAGTCAGTGTGGGCCCGCTCATGACACGTAAGGAAGAAACAATCAGGAATCTCGAGGTGAAGGGCACTCGGGAGCATGACCCAATTCCATTTGCTATGCTGAGAGGAGCCTTATTTGTGCAACTTCTCGCAGATATACAAAGCAGGAGAAAGGTGAAGCCATAAGAGAGAATTCTACCCTGAAAGTTAAAACTCACAAGGGGAAAATCTGTGAAGCAAAATTACACTGTGAAATGTCACTCTCTAAAGGGCTTAAACAAGAAGTGTGATAAATGTTATTACTCCGCGGTGCCATAAGGGTTTGAGGACTCAATCACTGCTCTGATTTTCCCCTTAAAGTGCAAGGAGGCAGTTATAGGAAAACAGACCCTGTTCCAAAGTGCTTTCAGGCTAAAGGCTGCAGGGAGAGAGGCAAAATGGGAAAAGCACTAATACAGCCATCGAGCTCATAAATAACTTCGGATCATCACTACCTAGTTACCCTCTTGGGCTTAACAGCACCATAAGGTCAAGATAAGCAAAGAATGAATAAAGTTCAAGGTCAGACAGGTCCAGAGAAAATCCACTCAAGAACCAAAGTAAAACCAGACTAAACAAATCTTTAAGACCGATTTCCTTCAAAGAGCTCAGCAAAAACAGTTGCAAGAAACCCCCTAATGTCACTCCAAGATCAGGCAATGTGTCTACGACCGGAGAACAGCTGCACGTCTAATCTGGGATAGCGATAGAAGAATATCTAAACAGTTAGAAGCCAACACCCATGGGGATGGGCCCAGATATGTGATCCCGAAGACTTTTACAACATGCGTGCGCATGTGCATGGATAGCAAGCTATAGATATACCTATATGGATATATAAGTATAGATATAAGGAGAGAGAGAGAGAGAGAGAGAGAGAGAGAGAGAGAGAGAGAGAGATTCCATGTCATGTCATCATGGACTCTCACTGCAGAGCGAGAGATTTTAATAAATCGAATGTGTCATTTTAAACATTTTTTCTGTATTTCATTTCATCCCTTAAAATGTCAACATTAGATACATAATGTATAATATAAGACTATGTCATCCAAGTTGCAGCCTTTCCAGACTGCAGGCAGCCAAATGAAGTTCTCCACGAAAGACCCATAAATTAAGAGACGCATCTGAGGATTCTATGAAGGAAAAGGACAGAAAGGTTAAGAATCCGAGGGAGTCTGTTCCCCAAACTCTCTTTGCATACTTGAACTAGCGGTGAACACGTCATGTTCTCTCCCAGCACACAAGGCCACTTCCGAGCTCATCAGTGAATCAGAGATACCGGCAGAAGCAAGATGGGACACTCTGAGCTCAGGTTCCGGCTTCCCCATCAGGGATGCTCAGAGTTCGCCCTCACAGCCCTGAGCAACCAACAAGGAAAGGTGCAACGACATGTTAATTTTTTTCTCTTTTAAAGACAAAGTTACAGAACAACATGTGTGTATGATGTCATTTCAGTTAAAACACACACGTTATAAGTGTATACATTTTATGAGCATAGAAGATCTGAAACAATAGACACAACTCTCTAAGGGTGTTTATTCGAGTGAAAGTGAGAATGGAGGGCTGACTAGTACTTGGATGTGATTCATTTCTGTATTAATTTTTGTAATAATTGTGTCTTATTTTTTTATAACTTTCAAAAACAATTTTATCCTCAGAATTCAGCCTGGAGACTTTCTAGCTGTCTTCTACGGTTGCTTGTTAAAATAAACTAATGTTTGTCCATTCGACTTCTGTGAAATCTCTTAGGGTCAAGAACTTATTTACCTTCTCTATGAAAGACAATGAGACTGAGTTGATGCTCTATGTTGAGACAAGAAACAGAACAACTATATACAGTACAGGAGCCTGCTCTAGATCTGGACCAAAGAAAGCTATTTTTTTATATTGCTATAGAGAACACATTAAGACAATTGGCAAAATTTAAATAAAGTCTATAGATTTAATAGTATTATTTATTTAATTTCTTGATTTTGATAACTGTACTGTAGGTAAGAAACATCTTTAGAATACTCACTGAAGTATTTAAGCATAAAGGGGCATTTAATTTGTCTTCTACTCACTCTCAATTTGGTCAGGGAAAAACAGATAGATACAGATGTAGATATAGATATATGAAGAGAGAATGCAAATATGGTAAAATGTCAACATTTGGGCAATCTGGTTGGAATTTATATACAAATTCTTTAAACGATTCCTGCAACTTTTCTATAAATCTAAAATTATTTTAAAATAAAGTTTTTTTTAAAAAATCCAGAAAAAAAAAAAGGAAATGAGAGAGATAGGGAGGCAGGGAGGAAGGACACTTGCCTTCTCTTCTATTCTTTTCTTACAAAGGATGCTCTGGTCACCTGTTTTATTTGTTTAGTTGATTTTACTCATTTATGTTGTTTGATCTTGCCCATGAAAGCTGACCTAGCTTCAGGAGGAAAAGTGAGTTTTCACAAAATATCTGAGACTACTTTAGCTAACAAACATCTCAAGATATTTCACAAGCAAATATCCATAGCAAGCATGATTAACTTGACTTACTAACAGGTCGGAAGATGTAAGGAGTCTGGAGAAAGGCCGAGTATGTCAGTGGCGGGACTGGAAACAGAAACCAAGTCCCCTAGCAGCTCACTCAGTACGTTTTCAAGCAGAAGCTCATGATACAACAGCTGTTCCACAGGGCATGTGCCCTCTGGGGTGCCCCAAAAGTCTACCACAGACAGAGGCTGAGTCCGCTGTGCACCCCGACGCATCCCATTGCCCAGAACCCCATAAATCACGAGCAATAATATCTTCTCTATGAAAAAACTAGGGCTCCGTTCCTGTTACCAGAACCGTCTCTCTCTTTCCCCACTTCTCATGGCTCATGGGATTCAGAAGACAGACTGCAGCTGAAGAACGAAAAGCAGAGGAGTCTGGCTCCTGGTGCCTCTCTCCACCCATCCAGCAGACAGCAGAACATCGTCTGCCTTGTGAGCAGCTCCACCCCCTCTAACAAGGTGAATTTCTTTCCTAAAACAGGTTTGAACTTAGGGCTTTGCCACCAGCAGTGTGAGCACCACTCTGAGAAAAAAAAAAAAAAATATATATATATATATATATATATATATATATATATATATATATATATATATATGTTGCAAGACGAAGCCCAAGTGTGGACTCTAGAAGATGCCGGCAGGCCTCATCTTGGGGAAAAAAAGGAGATACGGAGCATTTGCAAATACTGGACCTTAGCAAACAGCGATAAGGAAACGGTGTCCCCGATTCCTGACAGACACAGAGAGGCGGGCAGAACTCCAAAGTCCTCAACGAGCCCACAGTGGTTCCAGAGACTTTCTACAGCAGCATCCACGAGGATGGAAACCTGTCCACGCAGAGCGAGGTCCCGGCACCAGCAGCTTCGACTCCACCCGGGGGCCCGTGAGAAACACGGACTCTCACGCTCTTTCGTGAATCTGTTTAATCGGTATCTGCCTTTTAGCGAGATTCCCCAGGACGTTCTTTTGCACATTGGAGCTTGAGAAACACTGGACCAGAGAAAACAGTACGACAGACAGCCGAGCCTATGAGGGCAGAAGTAAAACATACACATGCGCACATAACACACCGCTCTGAGGCAAACAGGCCCCCAAAAGAAGACCCTGTTCTAGTCTGAGCTGCTCGCAGCCAGGCGTTGGCACTCTGCCCTTTCACCCATCCACCTGCACCGCACCCATTCACCCATCCCTCCGTGGGTCCCGAATCCATCACCTGCATCCACCTCAGCGAAAGGCAGACACTGAGCAGCCTCATGGCCCGTTATCTTAGAAGGATGCTCCTATGACGTTTATCTCTCATTCCACTAAGGTGATGAGTCATACCTATTGATTTGCAAATGGTGAACCATCCTTACATACCAGGGGTGGGTCCCACATAACCATAGTGTATGATCCTTTTGATGTGCTGTTGAATTTAGTTTGCTTGTATTTTGCTGAGAATTTTTCTATCATACTCATTAAGGGCATTGGCCTGTAATTTCCTTTTTTTAATAGTCTGACTATTCTATTTTCAACTGTCTGGGAGACTCAAGGAAATACCTTCCATTTATTAAGTCACTGCTATGTACCAGGCCCTGTCTTAGGCACTGTACACACACCATTTCATTCAACACTTGTAAGAACCCTGCAAATGTAAGATCATTAGCTACATTTATTCATTTAAAAACGGAGGCTTTGCCCCAAATCACAGCAAGAATATGTTTGAGCTCAGATCCCATTTTGGGCTCTGTTCTGTGTTCTTTCTCCTATACCACAACTACACAGAAACTATTCATTTTAATCTTCTCATTTTTTAGAGGAAAAACAAAAGCCTAGTCTATGTGACTCTACCTCCAGAGGAAACTAGGTTCTGTCCAAGGCGGTACGGCTAGTTTCAGGAAGGCCAAATGTTGTTCGAGAGTTATTATTGCAGAAAGGAAGGAAATGCATGAAATGGGATGGAATCTTTGTCTGATGGCCTGCTAAGGGCCCCCGAGGTCGGGTCACCCAGGCCGAGGATGTCCCAAAACACGCATTTCCCTTAAAGCACTGGCTCGAAGGGTGATATAAGGAGAAATTCACGTCCACAAGAAACTCCGCGTTTCGCTTAAACACTTCGCCCTCCATTGGAGCCAGAAAAAGCTCCAATTCTTCCTTGGAAGCCACACAGAATAACCCCAAAGCCCTCCTGTCAACGGCCTCTGAAGAACTGAAGACAATAAACAGAACACACACCAAAGGAGAATTTCTCCTTTGCCATGAAATAGACTTGGTCTGTGACCTCTTCCTTAGAGTACGTGATTTTCAATCCCTTTTCCATCCTGCTTCCTCCCATCTCTCTCTCTCCAGCCGGATTCTAACCCCAGCCCCTCACACTCAAACTGATCCCAACTGTCACTCACCCGCTGAAGGGCAATACCACTGATAATAACGCAAACCCACTAAACTCCCCCAAAGAGTGTCACCCACCCACGCACCCACCTGCCTCCGAAGGCTCCTGTTTCGAAGGGGCGATGGGATCGATCAAGTCGGTTTCATGTTCTGCAGCCCACACGGTACGGGAAAGAAATTAATGGCACTGACGGTTCTCACTAGAGAAGCAACTCAACTAGACAGCAGCCTTCACAACAGGCACACGTCACTTTTAGTCACCCTGGAGGAAGGCGAGAACAAAATTATATAGATTTAGATATATACATATCTACATATCTATCTCTCTATCTATCTATATAGTAAAAAGCCATCTGCCAAAGGCCATATAGGCTTATGCTCCACCAACCTAAGTAAAAACTAGGATTCCTCCTTTCCCTCAGTGCTAAAGCATTTCACAGACACCAGAGGCAGTGAAGTCAGAAACATTTGATGTAGAGTCTAAACTCAGCCCCTGTGGTTTGCAGATTGGGACTTCCAAGGCAACTCAGTGCGAATGGACACACTGCAAGGACAGGAAATGCCCCCCACACCATCCATCATAGGATCCCGGCAGCTCTGCTTCATTTCCTGCCCAGCAGACCGACGGAGTAAAGGCTGGCACACACTCTCTTTCCCTCTCCCCCACCCCTCTCCCCCTTTCTCTCTCCCCCTCTCTCTCTCTCTCTTTCTCACCCTCTCCTCTCTCCCTCCCTCTGCCTGCCCAACCTATAAGGCCTTAAGACAAGGCCTCTCCACTACGAAACTCATATCCACCCCTCGCACAGGAAGAACCGTGAGGAGTCGAGACCTCGTCTGGTCAGCTGTCCACATCGCCACTAGGTCCTGCCTCTCTCCCTCACCGCTCTCGGAGGAAATGGCCTCTCTAGACTCCTTACATCTCTTCCCCTAGATCTACTCAGACTTACTTGCCCTTAACCATTTGTTTCCTAAGTTAGATTTCCCACCACCAGCTTGAGGTACATGAACCCAGCGCAGAGTGATTTGGACTCTGGACCACAGAGAACGCCACCTGTCCTCCACGGAGACCTGGGGCATCCTTGGGGGGCAAAGGGGAAAGACCACGAATGGCCTCAGACTCCCTCACATCTCTTGCTTTCATACATACAAATTCTATGTAGGATTTTTCTTTAATGAGAATACTCTTCCATTCAAAAGGAAAGAGAAAAAAAAAGCAACATTACCACCAGGAGACATATTCCTTTCCTCACTTCTCACCTCACAACCGTGAAACACACATAGAATGATGTGTGCCTTTTCCACCCGGCCATAAAAGAGAGAGTGCTAAGAAAATCCTTTGTGTTTGGGCAGTAAAACAGCCACAGACAGGCAGAACGTTCACTGCTTCGGCATCTTCCCAGTGCTAAGGTGACACAATAACAGAAAACGTGGGATCACCCAGCCCAGCTCTGCGTCATTCAAGAAAATGGGGACTCAGAGGTTAATGGCTTGCATCATTAACTATGGAGCAAAACCTCTTCGCACGTTTTTTTATACGTAGTGGACCCTCAGTGTTGAAAGAACAAACGTTACATAAGTAATTTGTTAATATATACCCCGTTCATTCCAGAAAAGAATTCGGGTGGTTTTCTACGAGATATAAAACTGACAAAGAAATGGTATTGAACGGGAGTGAAATACGAATGAGCTCGATGTCTTGAACTCAAGCTTCAAAAATATGTTTTCCGCGCCTCGAGTATGCGAGAGTCTGGAAATTTACATTCGTTGCACTTTTCTTGGCTGTTCTAAATTTTGAGGGATGAACAATTTTCTCCTTAGAACTTTAAATAACTAGCGAGCAGCCCATGAGGACTCGCAGGCAACGAGGCTTCTTGTGGGTAATGTGTGTAGGAATCTGCCTTGATTTTACCAGAACTTGCTCTTCTCTCGAAACCAGAGCCTTTCTGCTTGCATTTGCTTTAAGACAATAGCGTCCGCTTGTGTTGAAGAGCAGGCCGCAGTCGCAGGCTGATGGGCGACGCAGGCGGGCACGTGTTGGGAACGCCTGACTCTGGGGCACGCACCTTACCCCAGGTGGCCGAACAGTGCGCCCCCAGGGACCCGCAGCTGCAACCAGACAGCAGTTAGAGGCGGAGCCTCAGGCCCCACCCCCTGACCCACCCAATCAGAACCTGCATTTTAACAAGACCTCCAAGGGATTCGGATGCCCCTTAAAGTTTGAGAAGTCGTGATCCACAGCATCCTTACACTCCCACGTGCAGTTGTTCGAAAGGCAGAGCCATAAAACAGCTAACTAAAGCCTGACCTGCAGCCACAACCACGAGAGGTCGTTTTTCAAGGGGAGGGAGATTTGGGCTTGGTTTTGTTTGTTTGTCTTTGTTTTAAGAGGGTTTTGTCGTTGTCCTTGCTGTTCTTTAGTGAAAGAAAAAAAATATATCAAGTGAAAGTCAAATGGGAAAAAGAGCTTTTTGAGCCAATTTGATTCGTCATACTTTGGCACACAGGGACAGACATTCATTCCCGGGGTGGGCATAATTGTTCTTGAGAAGTGACTTTATCGTAGAGAAAACTCTTGTTCCCAGAGGGGCAGGCTGCACAGCACGGAGTGGAGTAGAAGTATGGAATTGCCCAGTTCATCTCCTCGCTGTTCGCAGCCAGACAAAGCAATCTAGGGAGCGCAGGCTACAAAAAACAGAGGTGCCTGGACTGTCCAGGTTCACGGCCGCTGCTGTGCTGATGAACAGATCCAAGCCAGACGGGCACACGTTGGTGCCTTCAGACGCAGTGTGAGGGCAGCCTGCACCAGCAGACCTGAGAAGGACAGGGGCAGGGGCATGTGAGCCCTAGGGACACGGGGTGACATTAGGCTCTGGCAGAGCTCCAACTGACTGCCTGCAAAGCAGTGATCACGTGGATGGCAGGGCGGCCGGCCAAAACACAGACACGGGGACCCACCGAAGGATAATTGCTATAAATTTCACACAGAGCGTGAAGACAGAGATGTCAGCAAAATGCATTGCCTGGCTGGGAAGCAGCACACCGAGGACTGCAGGGTAGAGTCTCACGAGAAAGGGAAGATTTTTTGAAAAAGGCCAAATGTGTTCAAACTAGGTATGGCAGGCCAGCTGGAAGACGTGTCAGTCAAGGACCAGCCTCTCTGCTCAGAGGTATTTCTGTCGCATGTACGTGACAGCTGCTCAGAACTAAATATAAGGAGAAATTATAGCTAGATGTCCTTCAGGGAGGGGGTATGTCCTGGTGACAGCTGAGGAAGAGGGGAGACGAACAGGCACCTGTCCAGCCCCCCCCCAACCCCCGCCGTGCCAGGCCCTCTCCAGGTGCTATGAACGTACCTTACAGAAGTAGGCTCTAAGGGGATGCGGGTCTCACCTGGGGGTCAACCCCCTCAAGGGGGTCTCACTGAATTTTAGGGATCCCTGAAGTTCCAGAAATTATGTATTTTTTTTTTCTGGGAAAAGAGGAGGCCATAACTTTCAACAGATTCTCACACAGATCTACAACCCCCAAAAGTTTGAGGAGCACAGTTAACTGAACTGCGAAGGATGAAGGAGCTAACGTCGACTGAGTGTTCACTGGCAGGCCCTGTACTTGGTGACATCATTTAATCCTCCTAAAAACACCAAGGTAAGTGGTTTCGCCTCCATAAAGGAAAAGTGAGGTTAAAAAGGAAAAGCCTAACCAGGTAAACAAACACACCCAGAAACTGTAAGACCAGGAACGTCGTTAACTCAGACCATTCTAGTCTAAAATCTACACTTTTTCTGATGCCACACCTCCTGGGTGTTTTATTTAGGAGGGGGAAGGTGTCAAAAGTAGTGGATGAAGGCACCGTGAAATACCCCACGTGGCATTTTAGCCGGCACTTAAGGAGTGGGTTGAGATTGGGCACCGAGAGGGAGAAGGAAGGGCATTTCTGGTGGTGAGAATAAAGCACTGAGAACATCACCTTCCCTCCTACTGGCTCAGGAGCTTCCTAGAGCCTCCAGAGCCCAGGCAACATTTGCAAGACTCAGCGCGTCCAGGGGTTACACTTCTAGCCCATTTGTTTAGTTTTAAACGTCCTGTGGCCCAAATCCCAGCGCACGTAGAGGAGAGCCGCTCCTATCAGAGACCTGATGGAAAAGCCCAGGGGTTGCTTAATGCCTGGTATCGATTCAAACAAGGGCGTTCTGTTTATTTCTAACGCGTCTGGAGTGGAGAGCCGGTTGGTGGCAGGTCAGGAGGAAGCTGAGAGCTTACCCTGGGCCACCGGAGAGCAAACGGCCACACGCAGCCCGTCTGGAGGTGAAAGATCATCCGTTCGGTGTGTGGGTTTAACGCGTCTCATCTCCCAGGATGCTCTCCTCTCCTCTCCATATAAATAATATCCGGAGATTAAAACACTCCGTGAGCACTGCAACGCATTTAATCAGGCTTTTAGACCCACGTCGACTCCACGGCAGAATCCTGCTGCCTTCCGAAATGGGAAAGCCGCTCGACAAGGGGAATATTAGCACGGAATCCCATGCAATGGAATCGTGGCTCTCCACCCAGTGATTGACAGATGGCGCAGTCCCGTCCACGCGCACTCGTTCTCCTGCTCCGCACCTCGGCAGACACGACGCACGCCCGCCCTGGTCCACACGCATCAGCGTGCGGTCTCCAGCTGCGGAGCTAGTGTAGCACTCCGCTACTCCTTGTTTATAGGGGAGCCATTTCACGAGCATTTGCTCTTGCTGAGGTAATAACTCCACCCAACCGCATCTTCTCATTGGCTTGCAAACGAACTTAAACGTATAATAGCCCAAACCGCGTCAGGCTCCCTGCGTGGGAATGCTGGAGATTTTATTTCCCATAAATAGAAGGCAAAGGAATATCGCAAGATAAAAGGTACGTGATGTTCCTCTTGTTTCAGCAGATCCGAAGTTCCTCGAGGGCAGGGAGAGGTTATCCAGCTGATGAATTTAATATTTATTAAGTCCTAACTAGCTTAATGGGCCATAGAAATAAATCTATCAATAAACTTCATTAGGAGGAAAACACACGGCTCTCTTTAGATAGAACCAAGCGGCAAACACTCCCTTTGATGCCTTCTTTCCTTTATACTGATTAATCACTTGAAAGAGCAGCTCCTGTTCTCATATACATGAGTAGAAAATACTGCATTGCACTCCATAAAACTAGAATAAAAGAGTCTCCCTTTCGGGAACGACTAAGTGGTTAGAATCGGAGGCGTGGCCAGGCAAGGGGGCCGGGGGACGCATCGTCCCCGAAAGCATTTTACTTCCAAAGCACATAGTCTCGAAAATCCTGTGTAATTATGAGACTTCACACTTGGTGTTTCTCAACCTGTGGTTTCCACTGGGATGGATGGATGTGCTGCATAAGTAAACTTAAAAATAAAAATGTTAAATACACGCCCCCAAGGCAGACAAATTTCTAACGGAGTTACTTACTATCAAGGCTGGGGTATATGTAGCAATGAATGCATTCCTGTGCCCGTCCGCACAGCACCCCAAAGGGCCGTCCTTGGGCAAGGACATGACCCAGAAGGGGTGGCAGCAGCGTCACCCACACAGACGCGCCAGAGCCACGTACAGAACAGCAGCGCCCAGGACAGCTCGGGACAGCTGTGCACCCAACAACGGTGGCAGCTTGTTATCAATTCAGTGTGGGTGCTGTTTTGTAAACACATCTAATTTGGTTTTAAATTTTAATCCATAAAGTCATTACTACAGGCCTCAGGCTGCTGCGATGATGAACCAACTGCTTCTCGAGCAGACAGACGGCGGCAGAGCCGGTCAGGGGGAGTCCATCCTGGGGTCCCTTCCTCGCCTCCCTCATTCCTGTCGTCTCTGATTTTCCCATGCGCATTCTCCCACTCACTGGGAAGATTTTCTGTTGCTACTGGCTATGCAACCTGTCTCTGGGTGTCTCTCTTTCTCTGCCTCTCTCTTACTTACACACACAAACACACACACACACACACACACACACTGAAGTTCTACCTGACTCATTCACTGCCCCCTCTACCTTTGAGTTCATCTCCTTCTCTACTTCTCCAATATAAACACTGCTCTTTAACAAAAAGGCCAGGCTGAGTGAGTTTGGGAGGACGAAATGGTCGTAAGAGCTGGAGGCAAGGAACACAGCAGACAGACCAACTGAGCGGGCTGCCAGCATCATCTCTGTCGCCCCCTCCTCTGAGCATCGATTCTCATAGGTAATTAACTGACCATAAGAGATGTTTTGTGTTGTTTTGTTTTTCAACAGAGAGAACAAAGGGTGAATCTTTGAAAACATGGCATAATATGAAATTTGGTTTACTTAACAAACTACGTATCAGACCTGATTCTAAGGGACTCATGAGTTGTCACCGCCTGTTAACTCTTCGCGACGACCCGGTGAGGACAGCAGTCCTTCCCCCATTCCCCAGGAGAACGAAGCACAGAGAAGTCAAGAGACTAAAGTCACGTAACTGGAGAATGATTGTCAGCATGTCTGCCCTGGTAGTCTGGCTCCAAAGTTCACGCTTTTAAGCACTATACTCTGATGCTTCTTATTTGATGGATTGCATCTTTGTCCAATAGAGAAGAAAATTTACATTCGTTTTTTTTATGCATTCCATCTACTACTATTAAAGCTAAGTTTTCTTTATCAGGGAAAATAAACGATTTACTCTTTGGGGTAATTATTACCCTATTTACTCTGTTGGGTATTGATCCCATCTTGTAAACCAGTTATTGCTCGGAAGTCATGTTTATGGCCCGCGCCCACCACTAACAACTCGTACGGTGACGAAGGATGCTCGAGGCCGACCTCCCAACCCCCTGCACCCCACTCCTCTCACCAGCCCACAAACAGAATCACATGGAGCAGCTTCTTAGAGAACCAGTGTCAGGACTGTGCCCTCCTGCTCTGTAAGGTGAACACAGCCCAGAGCAGCCACGCAGATGCCTGGAGCACCAACACACACACCCAGAAACCGTCCCCTGAGACGAATCACCAACACACACGCCCAGAAACCGTCCCCCAAGACAATCAGTGTGGATGTAGGAATCATGCACGTTCCCCGCTGCTCTGCAGTCATCTACCTAACGTCCTTTGATGCTAACGTGGGCAAATTAACCCTAGACAAGTAGGGAAAGCCGGGAGAGAGATTCTTTTCTTTTCTGCAATAATAACAACAACATTTTTGGCTCTGCAGAACTGAGGCTTTTTAGGGAAATTTCTTGCACAGTCTGCTCTGCTTTAAGATTTTACAAGCCAAAGGCCTCAGGATTTTTCCTCGCTCAAAAATGGATGGTTCTGCTTTTCATTTAAGGTGCAGTTCCGAAAGAAGCAGCCTGTGAAACCAATTAACTAATTGGAAATCACTTAATGACTGTGGCAGCATTTTGGATTTCTGGCGTCGGCTCACAGCAGTCATGAGAAATTGCTTTCCAATATTATGATAAGGTAACGCTGCAGAGGTCTCCCGGGGGCGGCCGAGGGCTGCTGTGAGAAACAATTAGCTCTAATGTGCCCACCAAAATAATGGAGACATTAGAACATGGCATTCGGCGATGGTAAAGCAAGCACAACATAAAAGTCCAAAGGAAGGTGGAGCTCTGCTGAGAATAAATGTGCAGCTACCGTTCCTGGCCACGATTCTTTGGGAGCTTACACTCTCCGCACAGACGTTGCGCTGTTGAAACCGCTCGCACAAAGACAGCCAGGCGTGTGAGGAGAGGGGGAGGACGGGAGAAGGAAAACATAATAAAGTAAATGCTCAGCCTAGGACGATTGTCCAAATAATTGTTTTAGTATGAATGGAGTCGGTGTTCACATTAGGGAAATAATTGAGTTAATTGCTCAAGAGTTAACATAGCCAGAGAAAATAAATTACCCCAAACACAATAGATTATCCATTTGCCATTTGTTTGTTTCAAGGTAGTGAATTCTCTTAGCATATTTCTAAATAGCATCATTCATTAGAAACCAAATCATCACTGTGGAGAAAATAAGCCATCGCTAACAGCGTTTCTAATTCCTTTTTGCTTTATTTTTTTAAAGAGGCAGATGGATACGTGTAGGCCCAGGTGACTAAAAAAACCGCTTTGAGGTAGAAAATTGGTTCCTATGTCTCCTCGGCCTCAGAATTATTTTGTGAGTATGGCAACTCTTCACCTGTCTCTGCCTTAGTTTATTCAGCTGCAAAATGGTCTGACGCCTGTTAGAAGTAATACGTACTCAAACGATGATCGAATTTTGCAAACACGGAGTTAGGACGCTATAAATTCCTCCAGCAATGCCAACCCTTCACTGTTTCTTTCCCCCTGGTACGGGAAGTGTGGGCCCCAAGGCTCTCCCCGAAAGATACCTGCTCGTTTTCCAGCCTGAGGGGACCCCCTGCAGTGCCTGGGACCCCACTGCCGCATTATTAACTCAGTGATGACGAGCAGTGTAGACGCTTCCGCTGAACACTGCCCTGGATGTTTGCTTTGCACCCAGCCTCTACAAAAAAAAAAAAAAAAAAAAAAAAAAAAAGGTGTTCTCTTTCCTGGCCGCAGTATAAACAAAGATGACCGCCATTCGCACAAATTGCTATGCCAAGCGTAGCCCATCAGACCACAGGATGGTTGGTGGCCCTTTCTTCTCACCTGCCTGAGATATTAGGTGATCGTTCCAAAGCAGATTTTACTTTGGAGAGCCACATCCCCGGAAATTCTGCACCCATGAAACACACACGGCGAGGACGGCAACATTGAAACTACAATAACCCGACGATTCTTCCTTTAAAACAATGCTTCATCCTGAGTTGAGGTGATGTTAAACTTCTTATCTTCCTGGGGATTTAATTTCTAACCTAGAATTAATTTCTAATTCTAGAGAGTGACATCCTAGTATCAAGGTTATATCAAGACAACAGGGCTGATAAACTAATTCTCATTGCCAGGAAAGATAATCAATAAGCAAAACAGAACACTGAATTTAATGATATACTGGGGGAGTAGACACATCGAGAGTTTCCTGGATGTGAGCGGAACTACTTCTTGAAATAAGAGACACATTTTCATCTTCTTCATCAAAGAAAAACCTCCAAAATATCAAAAAAGAAAAACTCTGTAAATGAACCTTTCTGATAGATTTAGAATATTTTCCGGGATGATGAACCTCAAGAAAAACATGCGATTCGATGATAGCATCCCGAAGCTGGTCTGTCCCACTCAGAACATACCATGCACTTCACAGGTGGAGCTGCACCTACGAAGACTGGCTGAACGCCAACGTGCACAGCCTCAGCTGCAAAGCTCCGCACTCTGGAGCTTAAATGTCCCTGCTTAACAAATGGTGAGCAATTTAGTCCACTCCACAAAGACAAGACCAAGGCCAACACCTGACAATAGCTCCTTACTCCAAGTCCTTGAATAAGCGAATGTGATTACAAAAAGAAAATATACTTTTAGCTAGGTGGTTACTTTTTCCCTTTGCTGTCTTCTGTGGCTTTGCCTATAAGCTCACAGTTTGTAGTTAAATTGGACAATTACTGAGCCGGAAGTGAATAATTAATGAACAGTCTCCGTACATGTTTGGGAAATTGTGACCCGAACTTTGAACAGATAGCCGCACCACTAGAATAAATGACTTGTTCACTCATCACCTGATCAGCGTTTGTTTAGAGGTTCCTAGGTGCCCTATCGAAATTCTAATCAGTTCTATTTAAATTACATTTTTTTTCACTCCATTGTTATAAATGCTAATGTAGGCCTGGAATGGAACAGTGTTATTTCTTACCTCCTGAAGAAACAGATGAATAAAAACTTAACTTCTACAGGGCATAAAAGATTATCGAGGGTTCGGTGACTATTGGATTTTGCACTTGCCAAAACACATCCTGAAACTCAGAGCTGAAGTTTCAGGAGACGACGAGGACACTCAAATCCTCCCACAGCAAAGCGGTCCGGTGAGGAGGCAGAGGACTGTCACGGCAGGGTGTGCAACCACCGCTGGGGACTTCGGACCGTTGGAGACAGGAGCAGTTTGGGGGATGAGGAAGGAAAGGATGGGGAAGTTCTTACTGGCTGAGAATAATGATGCAAAGAGTCTCAAAGACAAACGGTTATTTCAGAACCTCTGGGCGAGTTCCCTGCATGAAGAGAAATCTCTCCAAGCCTGGCACCACATCTGCTTTGGCCAAGGAGAATGTCCCTCTCCACCAGCCTGTAGGCTGTGACAGAGCCCCAATATCAAACGAAACTCCACATATTCTGGCACAATGAGTTTGGCCTTAGTCCCAAAGTGCCTCTCTGAGCAACAAGAGCTGCTCCACCTGGAAGCAGTTTTGCTCTTTCTGATGTACAGGTGAAGCCGGGCCACTTGCAGATGGCCCCCCGTCATCTGGGATCGAGAAGACCTTAGATGTGAAAGAAGAGTGAGAATGGTGTTCTAGCAATAGCTAGAAATCTTCTAATGAGCCCACAAGAGTCCTACCTGTAGAAATACGACAACGCCCCACACCTACCCCAGAGGAAGTCGTGAACCTACCTCTACCCCACCTGGCGTGGGAGGCATGGAACTCAGAATTCATGGCCAGGAGTTTTTTTTTTTTTTTAAAGCCAAGGGATTACCTTGAGAGGATGGAACTTCTGAGTGCAAGTCAGCAGCTGCAGGGGAGGCCGAGACCGAGGCCACCTCAACCATGGTGCACCCCACAGTCGCTTGTGGAGGGGAGGCGGGATCAGCCCGGCTTAGGGCTGCGTGGCCTGGGGTGGGAAGCACAGGTTCACGCGAGCATTTAATCTCTTTTTAAGCAGCGCAGTGTGGCTGAGGCTTAAAACGAGGCTGGAACATGTTCACGCCTATTATCACCTTGATAACCTACCTATTCTTGCAGCGATGGACGAGTGCTGTGAAGGAGGAGCCCAAGGAGGCCGTGGGAGAGGAGAGGCGGCTCAGGCGGTGGACGGGAGGAGGACAGCTGCCCTCTTCTTGTTGTCTGAGTGCAACGGGGAGAAGGTGGAGGTGGTTTGCTCCCTGCGTACCTTTCCATTCAAACAGACACAGTGTTTTCCAGATCATATGGCTCATCGCTCCACGGGAAAGGGAAAACAAGCATAGCTTTCATTCATGTTCTTTGAAACCTTTTAATTAGCTTGAAGGCATTTTTTTTTTTTTTTGTATGAAATGCCTAAGTGGCATTTCTACAAGGTCTAAGGGTCAGTGAGAGGAGGGAGTGGAGACGCGAGAAGTGGGCGGAGCCAGGAACAGCTGTGCTCAGGACTCGGTGGGGAGCCCATGATCACCTGGGATAGAAAGTCGCTCCAAACGCTCTTCTGTGGCAGGGGGAGTGGTTCTCAGAGAGACGCGGGCTAAGGAACCACGCCTCCCTGCTCCAGGGCCGAAACCAACCCTAAAAAACAATCCTTTTAGAGAAACGGAGTGGTCCAGTGATGTTTCTCCATCTTGTTTAAGCTGTAATAATAATCGATTCTACTATAAAATCTTTCATCTGCCTTTAGAGTTTCTTGAACTAAACCCAAAGCAAAGCTATATGATGGGAGCGTGTTTGTGTAAAAAGCCTGTCATTTCTACCGGCAGATACTCTAAAACCCACCCACCACCCTCCTGCCTGAGCAGTTTTAAGCCTCGATGACATTTCCGGCCAAATCCTTGGATCACTTACACTTGTGTTGCATAATTTCAATTTTCTGATCTAAAAAGAGAAAATTACGTCACGAGGAGAACATATGCTGTCTACTTTATCTACTAGCAAATGTGTATAGATTGATAAGTGCGATCGCCACTGTGATTAAATTATGATTTTCACGGCAGGAATTTAACATTAACTCTATGGCCGCAATTTTCCTAATTTATCCAAAAATAAATGATACGGGGGTTTTACAAAATCATAGTTACCATTGATTGAGTCAAGGCCAATCATTTGGCTTTTCATCTCAAAAGGTGATGTTCTCAATCAAAATCTTCCTTGTATGAGAACGATGAGGTAAGAGGTCAAATGAGAAGACAGATTCCATCTGTGGAGTGATTCATGTGTTTAACACGTCAGGTTAGCCTCCATCCACACCAGTTATAAAAATACTGACCCAAGCCAAAGGTAATCTCATTACAGAATAAAATAAGTAAGTAATCAATATATCTTACTGTTCGACCTTTTTTAACAATTAATTATTTTAAAGATGAAACAACACGATATATTTCTTAAACTTGAAGATGGCGTAAAGCTAGGAGAGAGAGAGAATATTTTGGATTCCACATGACTCAAAAGTTCGTGCCAGGCTGGAGCAACGCGGAGATTTCATACAAGGTATCGTGGGAATAAATGTCGCCCTGCGTTTGCGTTTGAAAAGCCATTTTAAGTGCGTTACGTTTTACCAGAAATCATGTGAAAAATCAGTGAGGCTCTTCCTTTGCCATAAAATCAATGTAAACCAGTGCGATATGGCTCCTGAACACGCTAATTCTGTTTTAGATGTCACAGAGACATCTAGTCCAAACCAAGAGAGGTACTGTTTCTGTTGCGTAGTGGTCCGACATTGCATCCCTGGGACAGAGAAGTGAATGCATCTTTCACCAGCACTGTGAGTCTGAACCAGTCATGAGATGTGAGCCCTTGCGTTCTCATCTGAACATGGAAATAATAAGACCTGACAAACATAGTCCCATAAAATTGTAAAATCAAATGAGACCATTTCCATAAAGAGTATTTTTAAAATTATAAAGTAGAATTTCACTGGGCACCTGCTGTTGGTTACCCAACCGCCATCCACCTCTTCCTGATAAATGCAATCCAACTCCCCTTTGGGGGGTCCCCACCGCCACGGGGGGGCTCTTCACCGTGCGGTGGGCCCTGACTGGCTGAGGCCAATGAAATCGGTTTAGGAACTGATACATAAAACCCACTGGGGGCCACAGAGACAGCAGGAGGCTATGCGACAGCTTTTGGAAGAAATCGGCTCTCGCTCCTTTGCTGCACTGGGTCATATAAGAAGGGGTGTCTTGGGATGACGTCCTACTACCCAGGGGGGAGTCAGCCTGACGAGGAAGCTGATACACAGAAGGTGGCAGAAGTGAAAGAGATAGGACACTAAGACCTCATCTGATACACTTCCTCCAGGTGAAGCCAGCGCTCCCCTAGACCCTGCTGTGTTTAAGCACAGACTGACTCCCTTTTTAAGTCAATCTGAGCACAGTGATTCTGTCACTAGCAACCGGAGCATCCTGCGACTGACTGTCCATTTGTTTTCATGTCTTGGAAAACCCAGGTATATGAGGATATGAAAATAATCAATGAGAGAGATTTCAAATGAAGATACATACATATATATTTCTTCAACAACAAATCAAATCTGTGTTTCCATTGTGTCGGACTCGTATGATTGTTAGACGGTGTTAGATGGTGAGAGTGCTAGGTCGGATTGTTTCCCAAAACAAGCAGAATGTCAGGACTGACTATGCATTGAATTCTAAGGAATTACATAAAAATTTCGTTCCGAAGAGCGCTCTCCAGCATGCTGCTGTTGGGAAATCCACGTTTCCAGCCTCCCCATCTCGTCCTCCCGCTGAGCTAATGGCCCCGTCTCCAGCTGAAACAGCGGTGCCTGCGTCTGATTAATGGAACCTGCCTCCCCACCTTTCTTAATGGCTCCCTCCCATCGCGATTCCAATCAGAACGTTGCGGGGAACCCCTCCTGGGGCCTCTCCAGGACCACTTCTAGTGCCGTTCTTTTTTTTTATATACTCCTCCTCAAGAAGAGAAAAGCTGAAGAAATGTCTCCAACTCGAAGGCAGAAATCAATGTGGAGTATGAAGCATCTACGGCACTTTCTAGCCAGAAAGGGCCCCAGCTGTCCGCTGGCCCGGCCATCGGCAGTGGGCTAAGTCCAGCCCGTGCTCTGGTAAATAAAATTAGATCTGAACGCAGCCAAGCCCATTTGTCACAGACTGTCTGTGGCTCCTTTCACGCTACAATGACAGAGTTGAGAAGTCACAACAGAGACCGTATGGCCCCCGAAGCCTAAAATATTTATATCTGGCCCTTTATAAAAAAAGTTTGCAGACTTCTGATCTAATCCAATCATTTCATTTTTAAAAAAGAAGCTGAGACCCAGAAAGGCTAGCTCAGAGCAAATGAGAGGCCAGACTCAAATTTGTTCCATGTGGTGGTATTTTTAATGTTCTCCTCTTACCCATCTGTTAAGTTAGAGGTGGCTTGTAGGCAGTAAGTGTGACTCACTTCTGTTAAAACAAGTTAAATAAATGCAAAGGGACTGGGGAAGTGAGGGATTCCTTTGGAGACTTCTCGTCTGTGTAAATCTTCCCCTCTCCTGTCCCCATAGCCTCCAAATAGTCGTAGCCACAAACCACTCCTGCTCCCACTGGACAGCACGCTGCAATCTGTGATGTCATCTGTAATATGACATAACAGTATCCACCTCCCAGAGCTGTGATGGTCAAATGAAATGAAATGTGTGTAGCACAGTGCCTGGTTCAGTAGTTCATCTTCATCATCATCATCATCATCATCATCATCATCATCTTCATCATCACCGTCATGAAAACGGAAGATCTAGCTATATAAGTGGGTATTGTGGGGTTATATGCAATCACTGGAGATTTCTCTTAGATCCCTCCACAAGCGATGGAGAAACACAGAAGAAAGTGGGGTTCCAACCCTCAACTCCTGTAAACAATTAAATTCATATCCAACTGCCATCACCTAAGAAAGTCAGAGCACAAGTGGGGGACACATCCGCCCAGATGCCGAAGGCATTGACAGCCCTGCAAGGAGAGAGAGAATATTCTTGCCCCGGGACTGTAGGACATTACAAATGTCAACACAAAATAAACTAAAAACTCAGCCGTTTTTCAAACAGCGTGTGTCCAGTGTGGCCAAGGACACCCGTCCTGATTGTCCCCATGATGGGAAGGCCCCACGTGATGCCAGGGGCTCCCCTCAGGCCACGCGGGTTCCTGTCAAGTCCAACTAATCCTTCTTTAGAGTTTATGGCCATAACTCTCTCTCTCGGTCAGGAAGAATTTACTGCCATCGCTCAGCAACATACCATGTACAAACTGCAAGACACGCTCTTAACTAGCGGCAAAATATTTTTGTCATTCATTCCATCCTTTGGCCAAAGAATGATGCTCACCATGTTATTCTGCATTTGAATACCGCCTACTATGAACATCGGAAGGGAGAAATACGTCTTACAAGCCCGTGCCAGTGGGAACCGCCAAGAACTCTGCCTCCCTTCTGGTCTAAGATGACATATGCAATCTCCTTCTAGATAAATGCCCCTTAGAACCTAATGGGGCCATTTAGCGTGACGTGGTCTACCCTCTGTCCTACTTGATTTCTTTTTGCGATGCTGATCGCAAGGAGCAAGATTTTGCACGTGTTGCCTCGCCCATATCGGGAATCCAGACCCCGAAAAGGCCCTCTGCGATGTACTAAACTCATCTGCTTCCGCCTTGGCAACCAGAAAAAGATAACTGGGGCTACAAACTGATACACTCGGTCGTTAGGGAGGCCTTTCCCATCCCAGCCCCCACCCCGACTGCCTCCATCTGCCTTTGCTCTTCTGCTGTGTGAGAACTCAAACGGGGTGGCGGGCCTGTTATTATTATTTTTTTTAATCTTTCGGTAGCATCTATACCCAGAACTGCCTCATCACGATGATCCGAACCCAACGAGGACACTTCCCCTTGAAAATGGATGTGGTTTTCAGCCAGCACCAAATGTCTCCCCTTCTGCCTTTTTGTCTTTGCGATCCATCAGAACACGTGAAAACTCCCAGATGAAGAATCAACATACCGCTCAGGTTCCTTTCATCTCCTAACATATGTCATGAAGGAGGGAAGAAAAAAAAAAAAAAAACCCGATCCCCAGCTTCAATCAGCCCTCCGTTCTCTGCAGCTTGAATCTTAAACCCAGAGGGATGCTGGCGAGGGCTGAGTGGGGCCCGCTCCTGGGAACATAATAGGTGTGCACCGCATACCTGCGTCTTGGGGTCGTTATCTCCCCTGCCAGCGCTTCTGTATGTATATATAATGAGATCATTACCAGGCAGCTCTTCCCATTTTATTCAGACTTTAATATTTTTTGAAAGAGAAAAAAAAAATAGCATACAAAAGGGTTTGTGATGCCAACTCAATCAGACGGGCTGTTGATGGGAAATTATTCAAGTGCGAGCCGGAACGGGAGGGCGGGGGGAATCATTTCAGAGTGGTGTCTGTCAAAGCCGAGTTCTCCTGTGATGATATTTCCAGCGAATGTGTTGAAGGGTCCAGAGGTGAACAAGGAAAATAGCTAACAGAAGAGAGGGCTGTGTCTGGGATGAAAACGGAGGTGTGTTCGGCCTAAGTGTTCGGGCAGGTAGGGCGGGGCGTCCTGCTGAGACCGCCTCCCAGGCGTCCTCCTCATTAGACCAGGGAAGCTGCTCAGTGCAGTGGGCGCCCCCAGGCGCAGCCAGGAGGCAGGATTTAACCCTCGGGTGAGTGTTCGTCTTTCCGCGATTGGACTCAGGTGGTTAGGAAGCTATGCAAGATGCTTCTCTTCTCCTTCCACAAGGAGATGCTTTACTTTAAAGAAAGGACTTTCTCGCCTTTCCCATTGCCTCTGCTGGAAAAAAAAATATATGGCAGGGTTTTCTTTCCCTGTGTCCCCATTCGTAAAACGTGGCTAACACGTCAGTGTCCCAGCTAATGAAATATTCCGGCTAAAGTTTAATAAGCCATATTCTATTCGTTTTCAGCAAATTAGAAAAGCAAATGGAAGAAATCAAATACTAAGACCGAACAAAAAGGAATCGTTCTTGGATGATCCAGACGGCACCTCAGGATTATTCCTAGCCCTGGATGACAATTATGAAAGTTGTTCATCACTGGCTAGCACGTTGAGAAACACACCCTACTAGTGTGAGCTCTCCGGATGTGTGAACTTAGGATAAACATGAACCTACTCTTCATTTTTAGGGTCTCTGGTTTATCCTGAGATGACAACCCCAAGAAGAGCATCATCTTAGCTATTAGCTCTCAGTCCTGAATTGCAGATGGAAAGAGCAGTTGGAGAAGGAATAAAGACTTGTTATAATAAACAAGAAACCAAAGGATTCTGGATCCTTTTTTTATAGTCACTGCAAAGCACCCGTTTTTCTCCCCCCTAGCATTTTCTAGCAGTATAAACCAAAATAACATTGGAAGAAATTTTACAGTATGTACAGTCTATCCACTGAGCCCCCAAATATGACTGGAACATTGGGTTGGCAGATTTTTTATTATTTGTATTGTCTTATCTTACGGAGATATCTCGTAATGGTTAGTAGTTGGTTCTGGTAAAACTGTTAAGACTACTTTACAGTTCCTCGTCTTGGGGTTTTTCAGTTTGTAAGAGAAAGAAAGGGAGGAAGACAGGTAGGAAGGATAGTGATCTCACATCTCCATGAAATATAACTGGCTCTGCCATACTCTACATAGCATAGGCAAAGAATTGCATCGAAGAATTGTCCAGTCCTAAAAACTCTTGAACTTAAAAGAGGCTTACACAGGAAAATGGAAATGATTTTCTCTCCCTACCTAAATCCACCATAGCTAGTCATAGCAATCGTTCTAAGATTAACTTCCTGAAAAGAAACGGCTCAAGTAAGAATTATTAAATGTGTCTCTATCATTCACTACTGTGTGTTAGCGTGGTGTGTGTGTGTGTGTGTGTGTGTGTGTGTGTGTGTGTGTGTGTGTGTAGAGAGAAGTTTTTCATTCACCATTAACATGGACTCTCCAGGGGAGCACGACAACCTGTCAGGGGTCCCCCATCTGCCTCCCTCATCTCTTTACCTACCTTCTGGTCTTCCCTCACAGTCTCAAAAGAGAAGTCTCTCTTTTCCTCAAAAACCGACTGCCTCGCCAGCATCCTCAGCCTCGTCTCCACTGGTCCTTACCTTCCCTCATCAAATATGCTCGTGTTCCTCTCCTAGGCAAAATCCCCCTGAGGCTGGCCATCAGGAGGCGTGGGTCCCAGCCCCCACTCTTCCAGGTGCTTGCCGTGAACCCAGCTAGACTGCCAGAAGCATCGTTTCTTTTCAGGCTGGGTTCCTGACTCAGCCCTGCTACCTCCTGAAAATAAATATTGCTTTGTTTTAACCCATTCTTCAACAGCCAAACCTTCATTGTCTCACCGCCATTCTCTCCTTAAATATCTAAACTACAGCTTTCACGCCCACCACGCCACTGAAGTTACTGTTCAAGATCAGACTTCTGCCAGATCAAATAGACTGTATTGACCCTAAATCCTGTGGACTTTGGGGGTGCAGCTGACAGGATTGAAGAAATTCTTCTGACAGCATGTTCACTGAACTCCCACGTTGTCCGTCCCCCTCTGCCACAGCTGTGTCCGGTCCTGTCTGCCCTCTACGGTGCGTTCAGCTTTATGCAGAGCTGGGCAGCCAGGCACAGGTGTGAGGGCTTCGGAGATGAGACACAGCTTTCCAACCCCACGGTCCCCTCCACTGCCACACACAGAGCATGCCCCCACACCACATATGTGGCTGAAGAGTCATCTCTTCTGGCTAAAGCACTGTGTCTCACAGACTCTTCTGTTTAAAAAGTAAATAAATGTCTCTAAAAGCTTGTACGTTCATTCATCATCTATTAATACAAAATGAATAATTACATGTTAGCTCAGAAACCAGGGAGTGGCACACCGAAGAAACAGAATAGAAAATGGGTTCATTGTGAAGGAATGCCTGCTGTCTAAAAAAAGATATAATACTTAATACCCACGGAAGCACTGCTCCCATAATTAAAACACTCTAAAATTTTCCATAATGGACAATTGGTGAAGTAAAACCCTACAGAGTCTCCAAGAACTCCAATTAAATTTGATGCCCCCTCATAGAGTCAGAGGTCTATAGTAAAAAGGATTCTAGGAAAGATAATTATCAACATCTGGCTATGAAGTTTCCAAACTATGATGACTTACCATCAGAAATCTGAGCAAGAACTTTCCTTTTCTACTAACCATCATGGTACTCTTTAACGCCCCTCCCCAACGCTAAGCAGAGATAATTGGGTTTCTGCTGAGACCACAGGTCTTTTTCCCCCTAACTAGCTTTCTCTGCACTTGGGCTCGGTGGGAACACTCAACTCTGTATCACTGCTGTTGACAAGTCTTGGAGCCTCGCCCTACTGATTAGCTCACTACCATTTAGACGATTATTGTCAATCAGCACGCTTTGTATAAAGCAACTGACTGTCTACTTATCAGCGTTCACTCCTTAATTTTTATGGCTGCCCAGGGTGCTACTTTTCTGCAGTCCCAGAGCCTAGATTCATGGGTGGGAAATAAATGGTCTTGATACTTCTGTGAAAGTGGCCAAGGTTAAATCTTTTTCTCCTCTGCCTGCAAAATGTGCTCTGGTAGCCGATTAATAGGATGGCACCTCCACTCTGGGGCAAAGCGCCACCTTTAATCATTTCCAGAAGTGGCCTTCCTCTTGGTAAGTTCACGAACAACAGGGAAAAGATCACCAGGCGGTGTCAAAGGCCAAAAATACCTTGTCGCTGAAGCCCTCCTCATGAAGGGTCTTGGGAATCGAATCAAGGGCAGAGCAACCTGGTATAAGAAAACTTGAAAACTGCCAGCATTTGTAATGAGGGAAACTGTGCAAATCCTGTCGACAGCAAAACCATACAGCATTTGCAAATACATCCATTATGGTGCTTGCTAACATCATGAAATTAAATTCAAGGACAGCATGGAAACTAGGTGTATTGTAGATCTGTCTGTGAGGCAATTCTTGGGTTCTTTGCTTCTTTATGACCCTGACTGGTCGTGTCTTGTGGCGGAAAGCAAGCTGTGGTCAGAGGACAAAATAAATAAACAAACAAAAAGATGTTCTTGTCCTACTATGGGTAATCTCTACCATGAACCGTGTGAAGACAGAAAACAAGCACCTAAGCTGACTTACTTAGATCTTTCCAGGAAAAAAGACACCTGTATTGTTGTATCTCTATTGACAAGATGGCTTCCTCCAGAAGCCACAAAGCAGGAATTCTCAGTTGCCCTACAACAGGCGTTGACAAACTATGACCCACAGGCACAAGTCTGGCCCACTGCATGTCTTTGTAAATAAAGTTTTATTAAAACACAGCCACATTCCTTCATTACATGTTGTCTATGGCTGTTTTGCTGCTACAGTGGCAAAGTTGAGTAGTTACCACAGAGGTCTTTTGGGCAGCAAAGTCTAAGATATTAACTATTTGACCCTTAATAAAAAAAAA